>UXGD01002419.1:0-26216 GCA_900474315.1 Torymus auratus | reverse complement strand
CTATATGGAAGTAATGACACCACATTTACGTATTACATTTTATTATATATTTCTTTCGATCATGAATTTTGAAGTTAATGGCCATTTTTTCTACCAAAGAACTGGGTTTGTATATTAAAAATCTCCGAAACGTTGAGAAACATACAACATGGTGTTTTATTAAAAAAACCCAGTCCTTTGGTAGAAAAAAATGGCGATTAGCTTCAAAATTCAAGATTGTAAGAAAAGAGTCTACCATTAGCTTCGATCAACACATCTAAAATATATTTCTTTAGAAAATAAAGATGACACATATTAAAATATTGATAAAAGAAAATGGAAAATGATAAAGAGAAATTTAAATCGGATATTTTATCTATTGAACTATTTACAATTTTGTTATTTACTAAAACGATACAGTTTTGGAATTGTTATCATTGCACCAATTAATAATCAATTAACAATGCTTGAATGAGAACTTTCTGTTTTTCATACTTAGAAAACCATTGGAATAATGCAACTTTTATAATGCTATTTCTTCATACATACATTATATTATAATGTCGACTTAAATTAATGCTTTACTATGAAGTTCTTGTATTATTAGTATATTGTCTTATAAGTATCATGCTTTGAATTTGAAATCAGTACTAAAAAATAATCTCACATACAGAAAAAATTAAAATTTTGATGTTCATATTCCTTAAGCTAAAAGATATTCATTGACTATTACCTCACTGATCATTTCTCAGACGCCCTATTAACTTATTTTTTATAATATTCTATTTATAAATCTGCTGCTATAATATTTCTTAATTTAAAATTTTCAGCAAGGGGCACAGAGGCTGTGGAAAGCTCTCCGAAATTCGTCAAACTCCTTACGGACTTGTTGATTGCTGAAGGCGAGGAGACAGTGTTTGACTGCATTGTGACCGGCGAACCTAAACCCACGGTTATTTGGTACCGCAACAGTGAGGTGTTGGAGGAATCAGACCGTATTAAAATTACCATCGACGAGACAGGACGAAGCATCTTAAAAATATTGCCAACGAACTCCGAGGACAAGGGCAACTATACGGCAAAGGCGACGAATCGCGTGGGCGAGGCTAAGGCGTTCGCCAAGCTTGTCGTTAAAGTGCTCGGGGACTTCCAGCGCAAGGACGACGTAGTGCAAATGGAAGAAAAGCTCGTGCCGCCATATTTTAAGGAGAAGTTCGATAGCAGAATAGTACCGGAAGGAATTACGACGAAGTTCGAGTGCATTGTCGCTGGCAAGCCGGCTCCTAAGGTTAGTGTAACAATTTATTGCACGCACTTCTATCGTATTTTTATTAATTGGTGTCATAACCCTAGGCACCCGTAATGACTGAAAACATATTTATTATAACTATACATAAACCATAAAAATCATATTCTGAAATCTTACAAATATATAATATTACAATCGAATTAGTGATTATTGTGCTCGATCCATAAAGTTGTCTGAAATTCTGTTAAATGGCCGGTTTAATATTCAATCTTATAAATCATACGATATTGCATCAAGACATGATAATAATAAAATTATCAATAATTTTTTTATTTTGGATAGTTGAATATGAATATGTAAGTTAAAATAATTTTTATCTAAGTGGACAATCCAAAATGCTTAAAATTGAATTATAGTAATTCACAACAATTCTATTATATAAAACAATAACAGCTCCTCTATATTATAATTTTTACTGTTTCCTTAATTTCAATCCTACAAAGGTATTTTTAAAGTTAAATATTTATAAAAAAAATTCACAAAAAATTTAACGTTTCAATGTTATTAAAGTTGTGGAAGATGTATTTAAAAGAATTTTTTTGAAAAAGTTGAGGACGCCAAAATGGTACAGACTTTTTTATGAATATTGTTATATAAACAAAACGATTTGGAAAAACATTTAACTTTCAACTGCGGTGTGTATTTCACGCATAGAAATTGGTTGATATGAAAATAGATAAAAGAATGTTGATTTATTGATTGACATGAAAATTTTAATGTTAAATTTATAATTTCACGATTTTAGTATATAAATAGCTGGAAATATTTATCACATATACATATTTCTCGTTTTCTAAGCGCACAAATTAATGTTCACACTTTTGTTCTTGTCATCGTAGGCATAAATATGACAAAGAGTAAGAACGTAGTTCTTTTTGACGTGTACTAATTTTATTTTTGTAAAATAAAAATGTGCTGCATAATTAATTTTTCAATATTTGATGTTATTAATATGTTACGAATTCTTATGGTTTTATTATTTATAACGTCAAAATGAAAATTACATAGTAGATGAGATAAATATAATTAGTTAGTTGGGTGTACAAATCGTGTTGAATTATAGACATATTTTTCGTGTTTAACAAAAAAGCTTTGATACAGTAATTTATTTTCCTTTGATCCTAAACTAACGAAAATAATTATGAATTATTTAATCTATTCATTAAATTTTTTTTTAAATCATTCTAAGTGGCAGAGCAAACCTTTTCAGTCTTATAAAGTTTGGTTTGACAAAATAATTAAAACTCTATTCAATATCATAAAATAATTATGCTTTTATTTTTGGATCTTTAATTACTTGTAACAAATAACCTTTAACCAAACTTCGCATCTTATATTAATTAAATTTACGTCAAATGAGAAGGTAAATTATTAAATCGAATTGTATAATGAGCCTTAATTTTACAAATGTGCAATTCGTTTTCGAATGGTTCGATAAAATTCGAACACGGTTAATTTTAATTAGCAGCAAAGTCAATCCTTGTGTATATACATAAGTATGAAACAAATGGCATGTCTTATTCTAGATGAAACGATTGCCAAAAAGCATTTTGCCATTTCTGCATCCGGCAAAGCCGCTTTTTGCTTTGCATAAATTTCTATGCACCACCAATATAATCCAGTCTGAATCGAGGCTCGCGCGAATCATGACTCTATTAGCTTTAATCATTTTGCTTATTATCGTAAGTGATCGTGTTTTAAAACCCACTTGATAACAATAGAAGTGAAGTATATAGATATTGAAATAATAATAAACTAGACAAAAGTGTGTTTGACTATGTGCGATTGTAAATGCCTTATAATCGTGATTAGAAATTCGATTTTGTGTACATATTTCGATACTTTATTCAAGTTTAATTAAACAGTTATTAAAAATATTGAATAATTTATTTTGTGCTAGACAGAATTACTGAATAGTGAAATTGCTGCCATAAATCGAAAATCTTATTTCGTCGATAGCATTAAAACATCTCGAATTTTATTCTTTAAAGATCCAAATTTAATTTCACAGAGTAATTACACCAATTACTTCGGTTGCTTTCAAGTATACGATTATCGCGTGATTGAGAGGTTCGAACATACACTAAAGGACTGCATTCCAAGACGCCGCAGTTGACCCAGATAGACAGTAAAAAATGCAAGATCGCGACCGAAAAGATACACTTGATTTAAGCACGGCGCGTATCTTATACTCTTATATAAATGGAATTACTTCATTTAAAGATTGTGAATAATATTATTTATATTAATAAACAATAATAATTTTCATGTTTGTCATTTTCACGTGTGTCGAACTTAAAAATTAATGTGCGCGTAAAAATAATGTATCAGTTTATGGATAGTAATACTAAATATATTAAATGAAAAAAGAAAGATGACTTGTAGAAAACAAAATTGATAAAACGTGTCATAAAAATCTTCATATAAGAGTGAATACAAATAAACCGTTATAATATGCAAACGTACAAGTTAATTAAAAATAAAATATTCATTGTAGATTCAGTGGCTCTTCAACGAACGACCAGTACATGGAAAAGATTTTTTGGTGTCTGTGAGTGGTGATCGCCAGGTGTTGACCATTCCCGAAGTAGGAAGTGTTCACGCGGGCAACATTTCCTGCATTGCGGAAAATGCAGCTGGAAAGGCAGTCTGCGAAGCGATAATCGAAGTTGGTAAGTGCACAGATTCTTCATTTTATTTTCTAACTAGGTACGTTTCATACCCGAAAAAGTTTCGTTTTGCCAGATATTATATTTTTTAATACGAAAATCGTTAGTGTTTAAGACATTATCGGCAAAATATATATTTATCGATATAAATTTCGTTAGATAGAAAAGCGAATCGTTCTAATTTTCATTACAGTATTATATTAGCTATTCCGAAAATAAGTATTAAATTTACTTCAAAACATCGAAATCAGATAACCATTTTCCTCTTTTAACGTCTGAAAACCATCATCCGCGCGCGCAACACTTTTCGTCAGTCTTGAAAATCGCGTTGGCGTACGTATATACGCACCGTTCGTCGGAAAAAGGATGAGCCGTCAGTCGCGCACGCGTGCGCGCGTCATTCGTCTTTTTTCACGCGCGAAAGAAACTAGAAAAGAGAGAGAGAGAGGCGAGTAGGTATAGCGCAGGCGCGCACCCGCTCTCTTACTACTTTTACTAGCAACCGACGAAACGGGGTTGCGGGCCATCGGAGGCGAAAATAACGTCGAAGCTCGTGCAACGGTGCCACGAGTTATTAATACTCGAATTTTCCCTACTCTCTTCATTCACGTCAGTGTCGATTTTCTCTCCGCACCGCCGCCGCTGCTGCGATTACGAAATTATTGTTTTACGAGGCGCGCTGTAACAGCCGTCGCGCAAACTTGGTGGAGGAGGCGTTGGGGGGACGAAGCGATTAGAGATGATTCAACTTTATTTCCTCTTCTTTTCGATCCGGTCTGCTCTTTCTCTCTTTCTAAATAAATGCGGTTTACTGCCCTAGCGCGGCTGCTATGTGTTTCTGGAGTTTAACCGTACACACGTTCGAAATAGAATTCGAGAAATAGAAAAATCAGTTTGACAGTTTTCAGAAAAGGCGGGGCAGCATAAATTTGAAAAATTAACAGATATTTCGTAACGTTTGATAGCTTTATTTTCATTGAATTAAAATTTTATCGAGTGCATTTATAGAAGAAGCGCGATTTATGAGCTTTTAGGAGCCGTGACAGTTGTAAAGTACCGTGAAATATAGATAGCTCATTTGATTCTAAATTTAAGACCAAACATCAAGTAGTTTGTTGAAGAAAGATGCGACTGAGTTCTCTAGCATGAGATAGCAATTTCTATTTCGACTTGATGAAAAATGAAAAGCTCTATTACAAAAGTTTATTTGAACTACTATTATCATCGTTATTTATTTCTTCTACATTACTGCATTTAATTTCATGATTAATTTTAACGATACACTTTACTAGATGACGAATTAAGTTTTATGATTATTGACTGCTATCAGATTGTGATGAAAAATTATTATGATGTACAACATTGAATTTTCTACATTATGAACAATTTAAAATTTTTTAATTCACGAGGCTCCTTAATTTCAAAATAAAATATAGAAAAATTGTTATAATTATAAAAAAAAAAAAATACCAAAAGTAATACCCAAGTGTTACACACACGGCGAAAACTTAACATTCTACAATCGAAGAAAAAACTCTCGCCAACTATACAAGAACCGCTCCGCGAGCGCGCACTTTCAAAAGCGCACGTCCGACTTCGAAAAGCACGCGCTAATAAGTGCGCAGCACATGGGCCCATCAGGAGTGAAACCCGCTCTTATACTCTCGAAAAAGGAAGCTATAAGGGCGATTCCCAATCGGCCAGCGAAGAACGAAGCAGAACCGAGAAAGAAAGAGAAAGAAAGCGAGCTTGGCGGTCGGGAGAGTGGGAAAGCCGGGCGAGAAAAAGAAAGGGAGAGCGTGCATGTACGCGTGTGCGAGCGGCAGGCAGGCAGGCAGGCAGGCACGCGCAGAAATACGTTATTTTCGTCGGCACAAATACCCGCTGGCCGCGGAGAGTCGTCGTCTGCGTCGTCGTCGTGTGTCGGTCCGTCAGCCGCCGGAGAAGCCAGCGAGCGCACACCGACAGCCCGAGAAAGAGAGCGCGCGCGCAAGCGCACCTTATACCGACCGCGCGAAGCCCGGTATCTCAGTCGCGATTTCTTTTCGTTATTCTGTGCAACTACTATACTCGCGCTCGCAGGGGCTAATAGTGACAATAAGGGCTGCTGCGATAACAAGAGCTTGTGTGCAAAGGATCGCCGAGGAACGCAGGAGACGGAAGTGAAGGTATACTACAGTGCGCGGCCGTGATTATTGACAAGTTGATCGCGGTTCTTTTTTTTCGCAAGCGCCGCCCGGGGCCCTGCCAAGCCGGCCACCGCGCGTGCGAGCGCAAGCCGGCAGCTGCTAATTTCGTCGGGTGGTGAGTGCGCGCGAGAGAGAGAGAGAGAGAGCGTTTGAACTTTCGATGGGGGAGAGATACTGGCCCACGGGCCGAAATAGCGAGGAGCTCAGCGCGCGCGAGCCGCGGTGTGGAGAGAACCTATGCAACCTGGTCGCCGCAGCCGCTCAATTATGTAATTTGAGAGCGCGTGTGGCTGATAACGACTCGGGGGTGCCACGTGTGTTTTGCTAATTGCGGTGTCGTCACGGCGAGGCGCTTGTTTGGACACTGGATTGTTTTTAATCTGGGGACTTTGTGGTCGAGTGGGTGTTGGGGCCTGGTTATATATAGGTGTGTTGATTGATAAGGTTTTGTTTTTAGTTTGTTGTTGAAGGTTTTGGTACTTGGTTAAATTAGGTTTGTTTTGAGGTAAAGTGTATATCGACAACAAGGATGGCTTTTTTCTGATGAAATTGAAGTGAAACGCGTTCGTTTATGAAAGATTTTTCAATTTATTTATACAATTGTTTAGAATACTTTTTTTTATAAGAAATGCCATCTATTAATAAAAAGTAATAATTTTAATCTATTTAAAGCTAAGAGCTAGCTTTCGCCGTGTATTTTTAATATCTCTATCATAAATCAGACTCGTTAATACTGTAAATTTCAGCCGACGTAAAGTTCATAACATTTTTTCAAATAATTTTAAATAATGAATTATTTTTAACGTATAGTAATTTCAAGGATATAGTTATCTATAAACATGAAGTATGAACCCACTACGGTATTTGATAACTGCAATCTATTTAAAATACATATTTTACGGTTCGTGAATGAAATATTATTTATCAAGCTCTTATACTATAGAAACATTATCATTTTATAATAAATTAACACTATTACACACTAAAATGGTTAATTTATTCTGAAGACAAAAACCTTTCATAAGAAAATGTTAAATTTAGACATTCGGTTATAAATGAAAATTCTGATACGAAAATAGTATTCTATATATTATGAAGTGAACATTTGTTACCTTTATCTTTCATAAAAATCAAATAAATAGACAAACACAGTATAAAATATTAATAAACTGTCAAACACGTTTAAAACAGATGTAAGCGCCTCGGTACAACTGCCATTTACGACTTCATTATGTTTTTGATCTTCCGTTTTACTGCTTTGCTGAAAGTCAGGGTTACTTCGCGTTAAAATTAAGGGTATGCAACAAAAGCATCGTAAATGCGTAACGATCGAACAAGTGCCAGCCAACCAAATATTATTTTCTCCACTGCTTATGCTGCGCTGTGCTGCATTAAAGTTCGTGATTTTACCTTCTACAATTCCATGAATTATGGTCGTTGCATTGCGAAACCAAAGCGTAAAAACTTGATTCGTTCTATAAACTGGAGAAATTTTAACTCATTTTTTTTATGACGAGTAATATGGTTTACTGACGAAATAATCAAAAACGAATTTCAACGAGAAACTAAAATGTTCTTAATGGTTTTAAGAAAAGTATTTAAGAAGCTTCAACTTGACGCATACCTTTTTTCTATTTATTTCCAGTCAAATCTATTTTAGTCGTTTTATTATATTTCCTGTAGAACGACAAGTTTATTTTTATTTTTTATGCTTTCTATTAATGAAAATGATATTTCAAGAAAAAGTTGCCGATATCATCATATTTATTATAATAATATATATTTGTAATTCTTTTATACTTTAGCTTTATTTATACATAAACAAAGATATTAAATACTTAATTACTCGGTAAATATTAGAGTTACACTTTGAGTACCAAATCCTCTGTGAGTCTCATATTATCAATAAAATTTTTATCTTATTATTCAACTTACCGTTATAAGTATCAAACACTTCGCTTCGAATCTTGGTAACGCCTTATTTGCAGTAACCTTATTTTTAATGCATCACATCGTACCGTCAGCCTTGAAACATGAATCGCATAATTCAAGTGGATGAATCTTCGCGCATCTCATTAATCCATCTTCGACGGGCGGCCGCAAAAGGGCAAAAAAAAGCTTCCACGGCCTCGTCGCGACACCGATAACGAGCCGCTAATTGTGCTAAGCGGCTGCAACCGTATGTGTGTGTGTACCGACAGGTATATACACACAAGGTAGCAATCGCGGTGTTTGGGAAATCCGACGCGGCCGGTTTAAAAGTTCCCAGTTTGGCAAGAGAGATCCGGGCCAGGAGTCTCTCTCTCTCTCTCGCACGCGCGCTTGTACGCACGGCGGCAGCGGCTTGAATTTCTCGCTCCAGATAGTGGCGCATTCTCGAATCTGAATTTATCTGGATTTATTTGCACGATATTTTGGCGTGCTGCCAGCTACAGGCTCTCCCTCTCTCTCTGTCGGGTATAGTGCGTTTCGCTGTCTTTCGCGCCTCGCGTTCGGAAACAACGCGACGGAAGTGACACGCCGAGGAGGCCGTCGCGCGGGAACGATGAAGAAACGCGGACGCGAAGTGTCGTGCGTGCTCGTGAATCTTTCGAGGCTCTTTTATGCAAGCGTGTGTGGTGCGAGGTGGGAGGGCGAGTGGGATATTCGGGAAAAGCGAGCCGAGAAGTAAGAAGCTGCGCGATAATTGATAATGGCTGTCGTTGCGCCGTATATGACCGGTGCGATGACTGTCGCTGCGGGAAAAGAAGGATCGCGCGAAGCTTGTAAACATGCCCGTCTCGTTTTTCAGGCGTCGCGAGATATGAGGAATTTTGAGCACTGACAGACGGATATATAGACTTTGCTTATTTTGAAAGAACACTTCTTTTTTCAAATAATGTTGTTAATTTATAGCTAATAACTTTAGAGAACACTAAAGAAGCATTTTTAATACGGTTTTATTTCTTGAAAATATTTTCATTTGGATGCATTTAAATATCATTTTATTAGTACCCGAATACACAAATAATACGTGAACATTCTAAATTAGTAATACAAGTAAAACAAATTTCCAGAAATTATGGGTTTATTCGAAAAGTAGAATGCAGTTTCCGTAGTGGAATCAACACACATAAATATTCTCAATGTGTTGACTCGAGGATTTTATTGCTCTGGATTAAAATCCAAGATTAATGAGTAGAAAATACTGTTCGGACTCATTATAGTAAAAAAATGATATATTCATTTAATCGTTACTTAATTTTTGTTTTCTTCGCAAATTAATTTTTATAAGTGAAAAATAAAAAAAAATTGCCAGTTAAATATAATATAATAAATATAAATATAATATAAAATTTAGTAGTATTTTATAATGTACCATATTCCTGTATACATAAATTTAAATGCATCACTTGGAATGACTCTAATACTTCAGTTATATCTGGCAAACATAGTTTCATGATATTCATATATAAACTGCTATGAAATTAAACTCATTACAACACTGTGAGTCATAGAGCTGTGAACAGCTGTTTCTTCAACTTGGAGGTCCAGTTTATTTATGACTACGTTTCTATATTTTTAACCACGATGAAGCTAATATTCATATTTTTAATAATTTTATCAGTTTTCTTTTTGTCAGTGGCTAAAAGTTACCTCAGTACGTACATCTTCGCAAAGAAAATCGTAACAAAAGAATCAATCACATCCGAAAACAAGACGGACATGTCGTCTAATTATTCCGAATCAAATATAAACCGATGGTAACCTCTCATTAGCCGAAACTCGCCCCCCGAGCTCTATTAATAAACACCCGACTCAGTGCGGCCAATCGACGTATGGGCACAGTTCGAAACGCAAACGTGCTCGCGCTCACGTACATAATATATATATACCGGCTAATTTGCACTATATAAGTACGCCACGCGAGACGGAGGCTCAGCAACACCGCGAGGACGCGGAATCACGAGAACGCCCCTCGCGCCTATAAGTATATTGCACAATTGTCGGATTCCAAGTGCAGTCGAATTATATAGCGTACCGCGGCGAGCCGAGCCGCGGACGAGCAGGTGTGATCGTGCGCCTGCGTGTTCTTCTCTAGCTCGTTTGACGAATCAGGCCGTTTATTTTTGCATCGTCGAGAAGACTCAAGGGAGTCCGAAAGAGAGAGAAAGAGAGATGCGAGCAGTACGCATCAGGTATATACGATTACTCGACGTCGCGGCGACGTAGTCTCTCGGGCACGTCCGCGTCCGCAAGAGCCGTCGATCGTTCTGTCAACGGCTGAGCAGAGTGAGGAGGGAGGGGGTAGAATAAGAGTAAGAGAGGTGGCGAGCCGGTACCGAGAAGCCGGAGCAGGAGCAAGAAAAAGGCGGTCCGTAAGAGGCGAGGTGCAATTTAATTTTGTCACCCAACCTTCGCCACGAGAGAAAAATAAACCGCGCTTCGGACACTTTTAAATGACGATATTTCTTTTCAGATTTCTTTTCAATATGCAAGTTTAGGGTCCAAAATGATGCAAAGATGGGGAAATAAAAATAATGCTTGGTTTATGATTTGGTATGAAGGGAGCTGTAAGGCGAAATAGATAAGTGAAATTGATAATTGAAACAGTAAAACAACTTACGTTCATGCGAAGGATTTATGAAGGCTTTGGGAAAGTCCAATAGATGATCCCTTCTCAGTAATGTTATTTACATAGTTACAATGATTATATCGAATGAATTCTTCTTAAGGGGTAACGCCACTCCGACTCGCTCTAAAATGAGCCTTTTTTCATACTTTTTTCTGGAGAAATGAGTAGGTTGGTAGAAAAACTGTTAATAAGGGGTTATAAATACACATTTCTAGAATGTAAAAAATTTTTGTATCGGCACTTTCATACAAAATAGCGGTTATACTCATAATAATCCAAAAACCTTTTTTTCGAGGAGGCTTCATTTTGAGAAACGCAACTGGAAAAATTTTTTAAGCTTAAGATAAAAATACATAAGATAACGTAGGATTTTTCAAAAATATTGATTTTTAACAAAATGGTGGTGTTTTGAAAATAAAAATTTTTTTTTACCAAAAATTCATCGATAAATTGTTTATAAAAAAAATACTAATCAATATTTCAAAAATCTCTTACGTCATCTTATGAGAAATGTTATTAAAAAGTTACAGTTAAAATTAATTTTTATTGTACCTTTAATCAGCAATGCCAGCTCAATACATTTCACCAAGTGTACATTAATTCTAAGACCCTAAAGCACTCTTCAAGAAAAAAAAAAAAAATCGATTTCTTGAAAAAGCCAGAGTGGCGTCCCCTTTAATAAAAGATTTTGAGTATTGAATCGCGCAAGGAATAATATGGGCGCATATTGAGTAATTTTTTACAATTAATTATATATTAGTACTAAACATTTCTTTTTAGCAACATTTTGCAACATTTTCTTTGATTGAAAATTTCCAATATCTATTTTTCGGATACTTATTTAAGAAGAACTATCTAGTTGCTTTGATTCTAAAATATATACTCGAAATATTTGCCAAACTTTAACTTTGAACACGATAACGCACGTGAGCTTTCTTAGCGTACACTTTTGATCGTATACATCTAAATGTGTATGACATACAGCCATTTTTGCATAGTCTACTTTTGTTAATCTGCCACCTTGTAATCATAAAAAATCATAAAAATTTCACATTTCATAATCTTTTCTATCAAACGATAAAATTAAAGTTAACAACTTTGTCAGTGTGAAAATATAATATGAGCTCTATTATTAACGTACACATAGGTAATTTATCTACCTTTTTTCTTTTTGCGAATAAATATTCGCAATGAAATATTATCAATGAAATCATTGATAATAATTTATTAATCATCATTTGAGGAGATGGTATTAGAGATTACTTGTATTTTCATTTTTTTGGCGATTTTTAATTTTCTTATTAATTTATCTATAAGACATTATTTAACTCAATAAGAAATGTGTCTATTTATGGTTACTTATCGAATTTCTATAACAGGATTAAATAACGAAATAATTAAAATGATATTTTGTAATCAACTAAGGCAATTACGGAACAATTTACTAAAAAGCACTTCATTTTTTATAACTCACAAGCGTACAGCTTCAATCACATAACATGAACTGTAAATATAAATAATAATTATCATTACTATATTAAACAATGTATAAAATATGTCAGACAATATGCAGACAGTGATATCTATCTCTATTGATATCAAATGCTACAAAGTATCATACATGCGGCATACCAAATTGATCTATAAAACTCATACAACATTACTGTGTGTGCAAATACGATATCTAATTAGCAAGATGTTAAACCAATTGTATTTATGGATCGTCTTATAGTATGCATATTCGCACCTAAATAATGAATCAGCAGGTTGAAATTAGACGATCGGGACCCCCACGCTCTCGATTGCCAATACTCAAAACAACAATCCTTTTTCGTTATTTTTACAAGGATGACGGGGAATACACCCAACAAGGATGAAAAGCGCGCGAGTCGAAAGATACGTAGATACTCAGTGACAATGACAGTCCTATTGTCGATCCCGTGCCAAAGGTTATGCGAGCGCCCCCCCCCTCTCAGACTCGTCTCTCTTGATATCGATCTATTGATAAATCGATTAATCATTGTGATTTGTTCTCGCAGGTGGAGGGGTCAAGGCGGGGGAGGAGCAAATCGACGCAATCCAACTGCCCGCTGCAACCGCCGAGATGCAGGCCTCGAGCAGTAGCGACAAGTTCTTCACCAGCGAGAGAACGACGGGCGAGGGTGGCCTGACCGACAACCAAACGATGACCAAAACGTCGTCTTCGACGATGGAATCGTCAACGACCCATACCTCCATGAAGAAGGAGTACGTTACGACGACCAGCTCATCCACCTTATCCAGCTGTCCCGTTCATCAGCCGGCCAGTTTGTGTGTGAAAAAAACATCTCAAAGTTCTGAGCAATCCAGTGCGTTCAATGGGGCACCGCCAGTCGTCCAGGTCAGTAACAGTTCTCTGCTTATAAATTCCCGGCTAATTGAGAAAGGTGCAAGATAAACATTAAGTTCCATTTTATGCCGGCATTTGTTATATTTAAAAAGTAGTGTTTGTGCATCGGGTACAAGTTTTAGCTACCCCCTGTGGTGGTATTTAACACCCTCAGGAAAGAAAATAACTATTTTATACTAATATCTCAAGTAATATAAACTTTTAAAGTTTAAAGCAGAGCTTACAAAAATTTCTTATTGAAATGTCTTTTTTAGTCAAAATACACGATAAAAGATTAATAATAGTATATAACTATACTAGTACCTTAAGTTGCCCATTATAGCACGACGTGAAATTCGCGCCCGAGCACAGCAAGGGTGATAATTCACGTTGTGCAGTGAGCCACTAAAGGCACTAGGGTGGCACTAAGTGTGAATTTATGTCACGCAGTGCTATAAGCAATTTTTAAAAGAAAAAATAAATATGAGATTACAATATGTTTAAGACAATGTACAACAAATGTACAACAAACATTTCCAGTTTTTAAATTTGTTTATAAAATTTTATAAGCGAATTATGTTGATTAGATTCCTATTACATCGAATAGTTTATGACTGAAACAACACTGTTAAAATAAAAAATTTTAAATTATTAAAGTACGATATTACTACATAGTTTCTGAAAGCTTTTAAATTTTGTCAGTGCATTTTTTATGTAAAAAATTTTATTTTTGATGTCAACTAACAATATTATTCATATCTCCGTTTTATAAAATTTTGACCTTTTTATGAAAGCAATAGTTAAGCCATAAATTTATTTTACATCGTATGCCTAAATTAATTTCCCATTATAATAATCAGTCACAGAAAATTGAAGAGTACGAACGAATTGTGCAAGAAGCGCCAGGTGAAATCCGCCAAGAAAAGACGGTGATCGTTACCCAAGACTCAGGAGGTACAAGGCAAAAAGAATGTAAACATCAAGTTCAAGTTCAAAAGCCATGCAGAAAACAAACAGCACCACGTTTTGTTTCGCCTATTACTGGAATGATAGTTGACCAAGGAACAGATATTATACTTGAAGGAATTGTTGATGGTATAATATTTTTAATTTAAAAAATTATAATTCACTAGTTTTCGAATATTTTATTTAAAATAACTGTTATGTGTCATAGGCTTCCCGCTACCAATAATTTCGTGGACAAAAAATGGACAGGAGGTAACCGCGAAGAGTGGCATAAAGTTGAGTTATGATCACAATCACGTCAAATTAGAAATAAAAGATGTCAAAGTTAAGGATGCCGGACGATATACCTGCACAGCTTGTAACGACGTGGGAAGTTCAAGTAGTACTGCAGATCTGGTTGTAAAAAGTAGGGACTTCAAGTAACTTCTTAAACTAAATTAGTTCATTTTTTGGAATTTTTAAAAAATTTCTATTTATTTTTTATTTAAATAGAAACGATTTTCCCACCTGTATTTGGAAGAAGACTTCAAGCGCAAGTAGTAAAAAAGGGTGCGAGAGTTATTATGGAAGTCGAAATTACTGGTACACCTGATCCTGAAGTAACATGGTATAAAGACGATGAACCTCTCATTGAACCGGAATACAGAATGAAACAGCAGGGAAATAGTTACTACTTACTCATCGATAAAGGTATAAATTTTTATCAAAAAAATAATTTTCCAATGAAAATGTATTTATAATAGTATGAAATAAATTTTATAGCTGAGAAAGACCATGCTGGAAAGTACATGGTTCGAGCAGAGAATGCAGGTGGAGAAGCACAAAGTATAGCCGATTTTGCAGTGTTCGAACCAACACCGGACACAATGGTCGAAATGCACAAAACCTTGGTGTACGAAAATCTCGCAGATAAAAACGCTAAAAAGGTAAGTAATTGTGTAAATTACATTAATTATTACGGATTATTTACTTTACTTATTTTCATCAATAGTAGTTTCTATAAATGAAAAAAATATTTAAATAAATTATTTAAAATTAGACTTGCTGTGGCCAGCCGACTGAGATACCGGGCGCAAATTTAACTACGGAACAAATTACAACAACAATGATTCAGCCGAGTGCTGCAATCAAAACACCGTTCCCACCCACATCTTCATCCTCTACTATCCGAACCATTAAATCCCAAACCACTGAAGAAAATCAAAAAGCATCGCGTACCGAAATGATATCTTCTTCTGTTGAGTCACACCGTAGCGAAACAAAATCTGAACAAAAATTCCATATGAAACTTGAACATAAGCCAGCACCTTTTGATGCCTCGAAAAGAGAAGAAAAAACTGTCACTACTGAAACGGGATACGGTGATAACAAAGTTGTCGACGAACAGACAGAAGTAACGGAAAATGAAAATATAGAAACATCTTCAATGGCCCGTAAAGATGCTCTTAGTTTCTTCGAATCAATGTCAAAAGGTAGCGAAAGTTTTGCTAAAGGTCCAAAAGAGATGATTAAATTGATAGACGAAGACGATGGAACTGGTCCTGGTTGTGACGTACGAGTAGAACAATTAACTAAGAATTATGAAAAATCGACTAAATTCGAAGAAGCAGCCCGCGAAGTGCCCAAACCCGATATGAAAGCTGGTAAAAAAGCTGTACAGGAAATTTTCAACAAATTTGAGAAAGGTTCTTCAGTAAATCGTGGTATAGATAATACGATGTTTGACTTTCCTTATGAACAACATAAATTATCTCCACTAGAATGTACAAGAACGATATTAGAAGATGTTACAGCATCTGGATCACCTATACATGGTACTTTAACAATTTCTAAGCTAGCTGCACAATCAGAAAGTGCAGAGGCCATGTTAAAGGGATTTAATCTTGTGCCTGAACCACCTCCAGAAATTGGATATGCACCGAAACCAGATGAGCTGACAAAGAAACGGCCTGATGTTTCAGTGAAAGCAAAACAATTACAGGAATCGTTTGACAAAAGCCATTCTCCATTAGATGCACCTATTGGAGGTGTGAAGATATTCCCATCTCCAGCTCCGCCAAAACCGCAATTAAAGGCTCCTGAAAAAACGCAAAGTCGTCCTCTCTCTATCCCACCACCCTTCGAGCTCGGTAAAAATGAAATTATTGAAGAAACTTGTATCAAAAAGAATGTACACGAAAAGAAGGAATATGATGGATATTCATCATCTACATCAACAGATGCTATAGCTATGGAAAAATCTTGGGCGCATAAGAGTGCTGACTCTAGTACGAAATCTTGGCCACCTCAACAAACTACTACAACATTTTCTGATAAACAGGAGTGGAATCTTCCGGATCAAAATTATAAAGTTTCATCATCAGAATCAAAACAAGAAGTCGAATTAAAACCGGAGTATCGTTGTACTCAAACAACTATTGAATCTTCAAGTTCGTTAGAAAAGAAATCATATGGATCAAAAGAAATTAACGTTACTGAAAAGAAGTCTGAACCTCCACCATCTCCACCGAAACCCAAACCAATTATTTACAATGCTGAAACCATAAAAGTTGATCATACCGTGAACACCATTGAAGAGAAATCGATTACAGAAAAATATGTAGCAGAATGCGATGTTCACAAAACAGAAACTATGGAAAAGAAATATGAATCATTCAAAAAACAAACAGATAGACCATGGCCGGATGGTCTGAACAATGACCTCAAAGCTCCTGCTTTAGTAAGGAGCGTATGTGAAGCATCTAAACCAGTTGTAAAACTGTATCACCCAGCTTCTGAGCCTGTTTTACAACCTGGAACACCGCCAGAAATCGGTTATGCTCCAGGACCGTTTGTGCATGAGAAAAAAGTTGAGAAAATAGAAAAAACTGTAAGTGCAGTACCACAAACAGTTAGAGCAGTACCGCAACCGATACACACAAAGAAGACTGAAGAATACATTTGTAAAGATACTTATAAATCTACTACCCCTTCAGTCCAACCAACTTGTTCTCGATATACAAAAAGTTCCTTCTATAGTGAAAGCGATTATGAATCTGAAATTGATAATACCTTAAAGTCAAAGTGGCGCTCGTGTGAGAGCGACAATGAACAACGTGCAACTGGTTATAGAAGAGTTCAACCGCCAGTAACGGCTCCATGCAGGCCTAGATCTACTGACCCCGAACCGCTACCTCCATCGCGTTTCGAAGTTCCACCACCAACACTAACCGGACCAGCCAGACCACTTGTCACTCCCGACCTTAGTGAGTCATCAGTCAAAAAATCATCTATACATCATGAACAGGATTCTCGACAATACCAGCAAAGAAGTAGTCAAAGTCAACAATATGGAACGTTGCCAAAGCCAGGTTCTCCACCTGTATACATTCAATCAGCAAAAACTCCAGCTTATAAACCCCAATCACCAAAGTTCAAAACAAAAACTTTCCAACAGGAAAGTGGATATATGGCCGACTTAGATGAACCACCAAGGCAACAGCAGAAATCATTTGCTGAATCATGTTCTTCATTTTCTGAAACTAAGTCTAGTTTCATGGAAAGTAAAAGTTACAGTTCTCAACAGAAAAAAGAAAGTTCCTCTTCCTCGTTTTCACAATCCTATTCCAGTGCGCCTAAAACTGAAATGCAACGAACCTCATTCGTGGAGAAGATAGTTGAAAAGTCACCGCAACCGCGATATAGGCCTACTCCTGCAAAGGTTCGCAAGAAGAAGTCGTGTGCTAGTTTGATATTAATGTTGTTTGCTAACCATATGTTAACGAAATGGTTGAAAATTTGTTCAACCACTAAAATGCTAATGAATAGCTAACAGTGGCCTGATTTTTTTGTGTTTAATGAGTGCTCGTACATGGAAATATTATTTTAGCTAATGTATCGCTAATAAACAAATGAAAGTGATTGATGCTTTTTAATAACTAAGAATTGCTAATTTATCATGTACTTACGTTAGAATTATGCGTGATATTTGGTATAGTTTGAATGTTTTATTATTTATATTATTTTATTCATTAACATTTATATTGTTATTTACAGGAAAAATCTCAGGTGGCTCAAACTGCATCGAGGTTCTCAAGGGGTGAGTTTCGCGAAAGCGATTATGAAAGTGATTACGATGGTAGTCGGATATCATCACTCTGGAAACCACAAACTTCAACTCAAACATTGTCGGACACAAAATCATCATCATTTAAATCAGTACAATCATCTTTTTCTAGTGCAGGTTCGTTTAAATCTCGCACCAAACGCTATTTTTTCTTCTAAGGTGAATGTCCCACCAACTTGATAAATAATAAATATAATTTAAAAACAAAAAATGTAATTTTAAAGCTAATATCATAGAGATATTTCTGATCGTAAGAATGTATATTTTTGTAATTTATAAAAATTACGCCTTAAATGAACCTTGTTATACCTCAAAGTATAAAATAAATGAATTTTATCTCGCAACAACTTGGGACATTTTCCGTAAACTACGCTATAGATTAGCTCGCTTGATATTCTCAACTTAAAAGTTTTTTCCAGCTTACAAAATAATAATGTAACGAAACAAGTTATTGTTTTCTTGCTTATTGGCCCTCCTTTCCTGCTTCAATTTTTTTCTTCATTTCTTTCCTTTACAGCTACTTTGGATTGCTTGTTCGCAGACTCTCTTAAAAGGTAGATTAATTCTTTTCGTTCCTTGCTTATAATGTTGTCATCTTCTTAGCAATGTCTACTTTTCAACCTTTTATGTCTTACGCAACTTACATAACTATCTATCTTCAAATTCGCCGAGCCTCTTCTACTTTTATCAAGTTTCATATGTATCATACATCAAAAAACGCTCTTTTCAAATAGGAAAAGCATTGACGCCTCCTCCATCATTTCCTGAAACGGCAAAGGAAACTGTCATTAAGAGAGAAGCTAAAAAGGAAGAAAAACCCAGACCCAAATCTGTGCTACTTCCCGGTTCTCCGCCCGAAATAGCTTATGCGCCTCCTAGGCAATCATATTATGAGGCTCACGGTGGTGTGCCATATCATAATGCTGTCGGTACGGAGATGAAAAAGACTGTTCGCATGGACGAATCTACGGAGAACACGAGGAGGATAGTCACAGTTCAACAAACAAGTCGAGTTATCAAGTTTGGCGATAGTCAAACGCATCACGAGACACAAAAGTCCACTGGACCAGTAGAGGGTCATCAACAAATGAAAAGTTCCTACAGTGTTCCGACACCAAAGAAGTTCGTTCAGGGTAATTTTCGTGAATCTGACTACGAAAGCGATGTAGATACCAGCAGAATTCGAGCCAAGTGGGCTCCAAGTGAAAGTGAGACCGAGGAACCACGCTATCGTAAAGTTCAACCACCAAAAGGCCACACGAGCAGATCACCCATAATTACAATGCCAAGCGAATCTGAAACTGAACGTTCTGAAAATGAAAGGCGATCAACTCGCTTCGAAACGACAAGAAGTCGTCAACTAGTCCAGGATCACGACTTGAAGCCAGGATCACCTCCAGAATTTGCATTTGCACCTGGACAAGAATTTAAACAAACCGCGAATCGTAAGAACAGTCAGGATATTTTTTTTCAATATTTTTCCGTCACATCTCTAAATTTTTGCAAAATTTTTCGGGTATTTCAAATCAGCAGCTACTAAATTAATTCATATTTTATGCATTCATATTTTATGCATCATATTTTATGAAAAGATAATACTTTAGTAACGCGTTCATAAGAAATATTTCATAAATTCTGTGGGTAATCAAATGTTGATATATTTCGATAATGTAACATTCACAGACGTAGCATCGAAACATATAAGCGACATGACAAGCAGCTTCAAAACGAAAACTGAGAAATTTGCCAATGAAATACAATCTGACTTAAAGAAACGTAGTAAGCCAATTCTAAAACGGGCAACTTCTACGGATGGTGGAACTGCCACTGATGGTGGAGATGATCCGAGAACTTACAAAGAAGAATCCAGGGTCGCACAATACGGTAACTTCACCACAGCCATTTACTCTGCAAGGGTCGTTTGGTCTATACTTCAGCTTTCTATCGATAATGTTTTCATTAACATTAAGCATTCTTTCTTACTTAGCTATACTTTGATTGAAGAAAAAATATATTCTTGTAAAGATTTTAATAACAGAAGAATTTTTATTTCTACTTGATTTTACTTATTAATTTGCATGAGCAAGAATAAGCGAATCTTGTTTTCAAAACTAATCGAATGAATTTTTTTTTTTTATATTTTAATACTATAAAATTGAGCATCTATTTTATAGACAATTTATTATGAAACATCAACAGCTTTTGTTGGCTACAATTCTTGTAATGAAAGCACGTTAAATTTTATTCGCAAGGGTTTTTGAAAGTTTTTTGTTGATTTTTTTTTCTCTCTTGTTGATTTGACAGTATTTCTCTGCATCTATGCCGATTAACAGAAATTACATTCCTCTTAAGAATTACAGACGGATTTATTTATTTCTATATACAATTTTCTCAGTATTTTTGCATTTTGAATTTTGAACCGAAATTTCATTTACATTATTTCGAATTCGGTTTGAATCTCGATAAAATTTTACGCCCAACTGAGGTTTGTCAGTTTCTTATTGGAATGAAATCTCCAAAATTCATCACAAAAATGTGCTGACGCACGCTTGCTCGTTCTCGTTCTCCGCTCGAAAAAAAATGCAACACAAAGAAAAAACATTCCTGTGCTAAAATCCAGGAACGAAACACATCGATCCGGATACGGGTCTGATCTACTTCAAGTACGATTTCGGCTACGAGTTCGGCATCGTGTTGCCGGGCGAAGGCAAGCGTACCGTGGCTAGCAGCAACCAGAGCTACAAAGGCCACCGTAAACCCGGTGACATCGAGGTGCCCATCGTCCATGAGTTCACCTCTCGCAAGGAAAACGGCTTCGCCAAGCCGTCGACGACACAAGCTCAGAACTGTCACACCTTTCCGCGAAAGTCTGCCGGAAAGTTCGGCAAAAGCGTCAAATGGGAGCCGACCTCTGAGAGCGAGTTCTCAGAGGCTGAGGACTTCCGGAGGCCAGCAGGCAGCAAGTTGTCTGCGCCTCCAACTTTATTGATACCAACGTCAACACCATCGCCCAGATGGGACCCCATGTCGCCGAGCCCAGCCTCTCTCAGTCCGAGTTTGCCCAGTCTTAGTCCGCGATTCGGAGCATCGAGTAACATCGATTCGGCGCCAGGTACCGCTCAACAAAAGTAACACGACGTTGATGGATACACCAATGGAGATTAAACGTTCTGATGAAATAAATTAGCTAGTATTAAGATTAAATTTGACATAATATCGCAGAATAAATTGAATACATTTTTCTTCTAGTAATCAAATTCTGATGTATAAAAGAATTTACCCAATTCACATTTATGATTTGTAAATCAAATTAGTTAACTTTAACTCAAATTATGAATAATATTGGTTTATTATAAAAAATACAAACGCATTTAAATTGATTATAAGGTATACATTTTGCCACTCATACTACTCACTTATTTCATCATTAATTCGCGTATCTCATCAGCGATCATAAGTTTGTTGAGTTCACCCATACCAGATTTTTCCGTTCATATGTCAATGTTGTGTATACCTGCCACATCCGCTTTTATGGCTACCCGTTTAGTTTGCATTTTTGCACTATTTTATCCCTTACAGGTAATTTTAATTTTTTTATTTTAATGTTCCAGCAAATTTTAGTTTTATTTTATGCTTTGAACCTCTACTGGTAAAGAAAGGCGAATGGTGCTTCATATATGTAGAATTGTATCATTAAGTCATTTTCATCTTTCATTACCAGGTCAACTGCATGTTACCTGCATTTCCAGAGATGATATTCAGTATTTTTCCTTTCCACTTTATACTTTACATTTTTAAATATGATTTAATAATTAATATTTTCACCTATAATTATTAAACGAAGTTCTTCTTGGTGATTGATATTAATTTTACCGTGTGAACTCATTATTGTTGATTTACGTTATAGGCTCTCCGTGGTCTGCAACTAATGGCGAACGAATAATTCCAGTTGCCTCAGAAGTCGTCAAGCCCTATATTGAGATTCTGCCAAAGAAAGCACCATTGTTCATAACGGTAAATTTTTTTTATTATTTTTATCATTTATTTTTTTTTTTTTTTAGTAAACCTTCAAGACTTTTAAGTTTCAGTCTCTTTTAACGTTTTCTTAAAAAGAGTCATTTAAAAATTATCTAAACTAAATATAACAAATATAAATTTATTATTAGTCATTTATCTGATTGAAATAGTGTTAAAAAAGATTTGTTTGACTAATTAATAGAGCCACGTTGCACAAAATTGGCAAATCACATCACTTAATTGGAACGACTTACTTTATTTTAACAGCCACTGAGAGACATTGCAGTGGTGAGCGGACAAACGGCACGATTCGAGTGCATCGTTCAAGCTGAACCACAGCCAAATATTATATGGTCTAAGGACGGCAGGATCGTCGAGAATTCGGTCAAATCAGATGTTTACTATCGAAATGGCGTTTGTCGTCTTACTTTACCTCGCAGTACGCCAGGTCAGTAATCATAATAACTTATCAATACTTAACGCTTTATTGAAAGAGAAATATTCTGCACATGTTATATAATTTAATAATTTTTCACACCGCTATTTGAAACTATATTTGGACGGTAACTGTTAATTTAAAAATTACTGAATTAAAGACCTTATAATTTCAAAATTGCGTACTTTCATCTGAAGACTATTTAGTCGTTTTCAGATGAAAGTCGATTATATATTGAAAGAAAGAAAAGCTTAGAATAGAAAGTCAATTTCTTGACTTGACGGAACACAAAATTATGTTAAAGTTGCATAAATCACTTTAAAATGACACTTTTCAATGCCTAATTATACGTTTCTGCGAATTCAGAAAAAAGCAAACCCACAACTACGCTTTAGCGTGGAAATAGATGAAGCCTGGCCTCATTGACCCCGATTTTCGAATTTTCAGACGATGCTGGCACGTACGCCTGCACAGCGACGAACAGCCTGGGATCGACCGTGACATCAGCGACCTTGCAGGTGCCAGGTAATAGACGTTCGGTATACGGGATTAACTAATCCACACCAATCGTAGAGGGTGGAGGTGCAATTGCGCAAACAAATTAATGCAATAAAAAGCCAAAGCGATGCGGTGGTGGTGGTGATGGTACTTATCTTCTACAGTTAATGTGGCAAAAGGACAGGCGAGAATGAGATGAAAACCACTTCGCAAGAGGCAAATGAATTTCGCGACGTCGCGCTTATAATATTTATTTATTTTCTTTTCTTTTTTTTGTAATGTTCGATAATCAAGGTGAAGTGTGTCAAGAGAAGCTTGCTTTGTTGTTCGGTCGAATAGAGCGGAAATTACGATAGATACGCGGGACGGAGAATTTTCAAAAAGATTTTAGATAATTAGCACGTAGATTAAATTACGTTAATTTGCATCGCATGGACGCTTATAATACGAAGCCGACAGGGTGTAGATGCCAAGTCAATAATTTCCGCCTAAGCATTTCCACGAGTATGGTGTTTTTTTCTCTTTTTTGCGACATAGGCGAGAGAACAAATGTTTTTCTAGTCAGACACAGGCGCTTACAATACGTATTTTTCTTTGTTTCCCGTTTTAACGAGCATCGAATGAAAGTAATAACGCGAAATTAACGAGCTCTATAAATGAGATTTTAACCAGTGCATAATAATTGTAAGTCTTAATGATATTGAAATAAAATTTTTATTCCTAAGAAAATCTTGGTGATTTATTTTCGAAAGTCCACTGATTTTTTCCATGGCTAATAAATCACACATAACTAATAATTTCATCTAGTCAATCTCGAGTCAATTTTTCTTTTTCTTTAAGATTAAATACCTGTACAAAGTTCCTTACAATATAACAGAATATTTGAATTATCATATTAAAAAAAACTCCTGATTGCATTTCTCAATCTATTTCTGTTTTCTCGCTCCCAAATTTGTTATTTCTTCCGTGCAGAACGACATACTCAACTTTTATTTTCATCAAATAAATCGATATCTTCAGGATGAATTAAAACCTATTTTTTATTTTAAATTTAAATTGATATTGAATTCCGCGTCAATTTCGTAGAATTTGAACTTAATGCAAAAGAGGAAAAGTTCAACGGTTAGACTCTTTATGAGAAGGCGAAAGCGCGATGTGTTCGATGCCAAAAGTTTCACTATACGGAAGTTGAGATATTTTGTGGTTTTAGGGGCTTATTAAGATTCCAATTCGATCGTGTATAAATGGTATTTGCATACAAAAATAAAATAGTAATGTAAAAAAGGTTGAGGTGATGAAGGATGAAATGATTTTTAAAAAAGCGAATGAAGAGAATGCTATTATGATACAATTATGTTGATTCATTGATGTTGTAATCACCATGATTAAAAATAATTTCAATTGTTTATCTACGTCACAAGATTATGGCTATGTAAATAAATGTGTGCTTTCTCTGCAACATGTGACATCTTTATTTCTTATCACTTCCTTTTATTATATCCTTAGAGCAGAGAATATTTTTGACATTAATTATTTACTGAGTTAAATGTAAAATTTAATTACACTATTTTTCTAATAAAAAATAAATATCAATCAAATTACTGTAGTGCGGCTAAAATATTCTCTGTGTGTACTCATTTCTTCTTTTCTGTAAATTTCTTTACTAAAATAGCTGGGATAATTTTTTTCAGATTTCATGTAAACTCAATATCTTGTAAAATTCCTTGAACTACTTTGAGACATTCTCAAGGGTATTTATTATATATTTTTTAATACATTTGAAGTTAAATTTTTATAAATAAGAAAAATGTTCCATATAGATGAATATTTAAATTACATAACAGTGTGTAAATAATAAGTACATACTTCAAATGTATTAAAAATTATGTTCTCAAGTCATTAAAAATTTTCGTTTGATATAAGCAGCATGATGATCGTCACTTCTGTTTACTTTTCTGTCATATCTCAATTGATTATATAAAGGTAAAGTAAATGCATGAAAAAATAATTACAAAATTTGTAGTGCTACTTCGCTAACCATATTATAATACTTTTAATACCTATTTTGTACAATAACATCACAATGGATTTTGTAAATAAATATATAGCTGATTTAAATAATGTAAATATAAATAGTGCTTTGTAAATAAAAAATTAATTTAATAAATTAGTTCATTAAACTCTAAATAGCATTATTCTAAATTGAATTATATATAGCATTTTTATCGATAGTTAGTCTAAACCCCGTCACGTAATTAAACCTGGCGATGCAGTTACACATCCCCTACTATTACATGATATCCTAATAATGCAATTCTTATTCAAATGAAATGATTTGTAAAAAATATTAAGAAACATGACTCTTGAAAATAATTCATTAAGTGAAGCATGAATCAATAAATATTTCAACAGAATTTTCTTTTATACAAAATCTCTATAAAACATCTATTGATATGAAATATGATGATTAATTACTACAGTCAAAAAAAACATGTTTGCCGTTAATTTTATAATTCTTCATTAAGTTTTTAACACTTTTCATGCATTATTTGAAAAATATTCTAATGCTTTTTATAAATTTATTCACAAAGCTTTTTGAAAACCGTTTACTTATTGAAAACCATAATACGTATACAATTCCAAAAAGTAAGAAATTACAAAAATCTGAAATAAAAAATATTTGAATACTTATTAAGAATGTAGTTTAATCAGATTTTCAGAAGATTAATGCATATTAAATAGAGTAAACGTAGAAGTAGTTTTTGAGACCAAGGAACTATATTTTCAATTATTTGAATAATTAAAGGTATACTAAATATACGTAAAAAAAATTTCAACTAATGAACTAACGAATATTGATCTTCAACTATTAATTGCTTCAAATACCTATGAAATACCTATTAAAAATATTAACACAATAATATAACCGCTATCAATAATTTGTTAATACTTAACGATTTTTTATTTACAGAGACTATTGGTTCTAAAAATAAAAAAACCGCTGCCAATTCATTGGCCCGTAGCTTCCTCAAACTTAATTTGCTGATCCCTTTAATTAATTTTTA
>UXGD01002418.1:0-26220 GCA_900474315.1 Torymus auratus | reverse complement strand
CCCTTACACGCCGGATCTCTCTCTCTCTCTCTCTCTCTCTCTCTCTCTCTCTCTCTCTCTCTCTCTCTCTCTCTCTCCACATAATCTACTGTATACACCTTTCCCGCGCGCACATGCCTGGCAAACTTTTCCTATCGTTCCCCCGCCCAATACCCCATCGATACCGATCCACATACAAACACACACACACACACACACATTATACGTAACACACACAGAGCATCTAAAAAGCCAGCGAATGAGATAGAGAGATAGTAAATAGATAGGGGGAGAAAGATAGTTAGAAAAAAAACACGTCGGAAACGCCTTCCACTTCCGGGTGGCCCGGAGTTTTCTACTTTCCTGCCGTAACAGCTTCGCCCTCCACCCCGGCTGAGTTTCAATCTCGGCGATGGAGCCCGGCTGAGAGAAAGAAGCATAAAGCCTTTTCTCTCTCTCTCGTTCCGATTTTGCTCGACGAGCCCGCTCGGTTTCAAAGGATCTGTATAGCCTGCTGCTCTGCGCCGCCACCACCACCACCACCGCGCCCCTTGTAAATTCAGCGGTGCGCGCGAAATGCTCACGCGCTATTTCGATTTAGTCGCCGCTGCGGAGTCAGCCCAGGTATCGCAAGGTGAGGGTGTAAGTAGCGGCGCTTCGTTTTCGCGCGAGCGCGTCGCATACTGGAAGTTATCGGATCTAGAGATATTAGATGGGTTAGCGGAGATTATATACGGAAAGGTTGGTGCAAGTTGTGTCGGCAGATTTTTATTGGCTGTCAACGGTCATTACCCTGTAGCGTTTCTTTGTAATTTTTAAGTATACGCGTTTGTTTAAAAAGAAGCTAATAACCGTATAAGTTGGCGATGTTCTTTGTCAATGTTGACCAATTAGAGCGCGAACGAAAATTCAATAATTTATTTATTTTTTATTAATATTATAATAATTTTAAACTTTAATTTCATATGCGTCGAGAAGAATTATCGTGGTTATTATGATAATTATAGAGATATTGGAAGGATTTTAAGAATGGCTGTAAGCTCATTGTCAAAACATTGCACGAATAATTGCGGATATTATTGCAACCTGGTTATCAGAGCAAATAATAGGATGTTTGAAAATAAGCACCGTTTTACATTAAATTATTTATTCTGCTTTGCATAACCGAATTTTGAGCGTAATAATATTATGAAATATGTGACATTATACAGGATGTTGTAACATTTATGTACAAAGATAATATTAGCGCGAAATTGCAATGTTCAATATAATTTTATACCTTGTTAGAGCTATATTATTAAAATGAAATTCCCGTAAATCTGGTCGAACATATATTATGTTCGAAATTTGACATTATTATTATTATTCTATGCTATTCAGCTCAACTTTTAATATGAAACATTTTGAAATTTCTATAATACCACGCGTTTATAACGTGTAATACACTGATTTACAACCGTAATTTTCTATTTCGTGCAAACATTACTCAATATACTGTACCATCTAATGGTCTTCACTCGTACGTTATTGAATGCGCACTTATTTGAATACGAGATATCCAAATAGTGAGCGCATCGCCGTTCGTAAAGATCTCCGCCCTCGTGCTATACCTTCGAAAGCTGTGTGACGTTCCCGTATTTCCCATCGAGCGCGTGCGACCAACTTTCCTCCGCGGCGCGCTGACTTTTCACGTGAAAAATCACATGCCGCGGGGGCGCATTTGTAGCAGCGTCGCGCGCATAGCTACTCTGAATTTCTCGCGCGCGAGTCACTTTCGGAAGCTGCTGCGGCGCACGCGAGAGAGAGCGGGAGTAATATCGCAAAGTGCCCTAATGCGATTTCCACGGGATGAAAATGAGCTTTCATCAGGGTCCCGCCGCCGCCGCCGCGAAGCTAAATGATCAAAGTGCCTCGGCGCGCTATATATGACGCGCCGTAACCAGCAGCACTTCCCGGTTTTTTCCACTCTCACGCCTGTGTAGTGTAGAGGAACTTTTTCGAACGCCGCGCCCTCCCGTGTCCGGGAGGTACTTTTTTATACATATTGCCTGGGTGTAGTTATATGGCGCGCGCGAAAGGATTTTATTACTTTCTGTGCGTATATGGTACACGCGAGGCTCGAAGTATATAAATTTCTAAGCGAAATATGCAAATTGTAATAAATATAATATAGAGCGATGCGTGATATCCGCGCAGGTCGCAAATGCTTTTTATATATATTTTTATAGATATATTGTGTATGGAATTGGATATTGAATAGTGGATTTTATTTTTTAATCAAAGGCTTTTTTAATGAAAATAAAAAATATATATATACGATCTCTGATGAATTTCGAGAACATTTTGTATCGATAAAATCCAAGCCGATTAAATAATGTTTTTCAATGGCGAAAGCAAAAAGATTATTTACACTTTTTTTTTAAATTAAAATTTAAAAAAGATTTAATTAAAAACCTATTCACAGAAGTGGAATTTTCTCTCGATATCCCAATCATTTTCCGTGACTAAAAAATCTTTTCAATTTAATGGCAATCAAAATTATAATTCAAATTTCGAAACACGAAATAAAATAACTCAACTTAATTATTCGACAGTTTTGACACACGCGTAACGAATAATATAAGTATTCGAAACTGAAAAAAAGACGAAACCACGGGTTAGCAAGATTAAGCGCAAAGTAAATGTTTGATTTAAAGCCGTGCTCACATGCCTGCGGTTCATCCTCCGTTTTTAGCAATCCTTTCGTGGAGGCGCAAAAACTTTCTTACCCGCTTCTCTCGAGATAACCCAAAAGCGGAATCCTCTCGCCCAAGGGCTCGAAATAAAAATTCCGCTCGTGCGCGCGCGCTTGAGCTGTAAAGGTGAGCCAGAAAAAATCTCGCTCTGACCGACGTTGGCCACGGGCAGAAAACCTTAGCCGCGCCCGAAGGTGAGAAAAACCGGCGGATCTCGAGAGGAGGAACAGCTCACGAAGGAAAAAAGGGCATAAGGAGTTTATGCTTGGCTTAATGTTTTATACGTGCTTAGGTGATTAAATAACCGTATATAGCCGGTGGGCGATGAATATTTATTTGAATGGGCTGCAAGGGGGAGATGAAGTTGTCTTGTACATCTTAATGGTTTGCTCCCTTTTCCCGTGGCGATTAGGCTCTTAGCTTGGCTTTATTGGGTGTATTCTGAAAAGTGAATTACCGCAATAGCTAAAAATTTCATTGTTTTCGGAGAAGAGTTATTTTTACCGAGGGACTGATATTTTAAAAATTAATTATTTTCGAGCAGGTTAATTTTAAATGACAATTTAAATTCCCGAATCAATAATGGAAGACCCTTTTAAAACTCTTTCCCCCAAAAGCAACTTAAATCACACTTTCGGGCAGAAATCCAACCGTAAACTCTTAAGTGTTTACCAAGACCAATGAGCGGACGACGTTTGCCTTGCTCGCTTCAATCCGAAGAGTTGCCTTTTCCTTCCTTTTTCGCTACTTAATGTGAACTTTTCAACGCGGTTCTCTACTTCTATATAGTTTTCCAATGTGAAAGTACATTGTTTTACCTTGAACTTGGGTCGTAGGAGCAAACGATTCTTGCAAAATTGATTAGACGTTAAATCGTTTCGTAGCTTTGTTGTTTTCTATTCTTTAGCTAATTAATTTTCTAATACACTTATCATTAGAACTTACGTACTGGACGACATCGTGTGAAAATTCTCATCGACACTTACCTAAAACAGAAAAAAAACGAAAAATTATTATCAGCTGTTATTGGACGTAAAGCAACTATAAATATATCAGTTGAAAAGAAAAGAACACAAATTTAATAAAACGCAATAAATTCTATACGGTGGGGAAAATAATTCCTCATAGCTCGAGGAAAAGCTCACGGACTTTTTCCCAATCGCCTCTCCCGAAGGCAAATGCACTCGTGCGAATAAGTAAACGGCCTGCCAGCCTCTATAACGGCCTCTCGACTACGGCCAAGTGGCTGCCTCCTCGCGAATCCAAGAATCGCCCTTCTTCTCCCCCATCCTCTCTCTCTCTCGCCGGGTGCGCATCTCTTGAGCTCTCTTCTCGAGAGCCGGGGCACGAGCAAAGTCGAAGTCGATGATTCAATTATCGAGGGCCGCGCGCTTTCTTCCCTCGCAAGCGCGCGCGCACCTTAAGATTTCCCAGGAGGCGCGCCGGAGGAGAGAGAGGAGGAAATCCTTTTTTCCGCGGCGCTAAACCGACGAGCTAGTAGTGCGAGTCTGGGCTGCGTCAGACTGTGAGCGCGAGAGGCGACTCGTTATAACCCAGCTACTAAAGGAGAGGAAGTGAGGGAGGCGCGGAGGGATCGACGCTTCTTTTCAATTGGCGCTCTTCTGTCGTATTATTAGCTTGTTAAAAGTAAAATATATTGTGTACGCGCGGATGGAAATGCCGACGCGAAATCAAGGATGTCGAGGTGACATCAAAGCAAATATGTCGTTGGCAAGTATGCAAAGAAATAGTCGAGTTAAAGCAAGAGACAACACACGGTTTCTTTTGTAAAATAAGTAAAGTAAAAACAAAAAGTAATAAAGTAAAAACTTGAGACTTCACAAAGATAAATTATTAATCTATTTAGTTTAAAAATAGGCATTTTTCTGCATGTAGCGATTCTGAGAATATGATTATATTTTAGTGAAAAATTGATGACAATTAGATACATTATGGAGTGATGTATCAATTTATGTATTAATTGCATAATGGCTGATTCTGTGTTCTTAAAAAACAAAAGAAATTGTTCAAAGTAAAAAGCTATCCTTTAGATTTCAAATTTTTTTAAGGCGAATTCTACATTCGCAGACCGAAAAGTGCAAAGCGACTACGTACTTAGAGCTTGCGAAACATCAAAAGCTTAAATTACTATTTGAATAACTGCGCTTGAAAAACTCCGGCCTTTCAGTGTAAACATTTCTTTCTCAAATCACGCCGAAATGTCCGTATAAAAAGCTCGTTTGATGGAAGTAAAAGTGAGGTCTCCCCCCCGAAAAGCGGAAAAGTATAAGCTAGACTGTGTTCGTGGCCAAAAAGAAAGCGGCTTTACGACGCGCAAACGGCCCTGAGACCTATATATACAGTCGTTTGTAATAATGCATTCTTGCGCCGCAATGCGATTTTTTCGCCAGAAGTGGTTGTATTGTAATCTTCAGAAAATATATGCTATGGCCAAGTCAAAGTACACAATAGCCTATAATTTACATGGTTGTGAAAATAATCACGCTGCTTTGTTTAGTTTTAATTGGAATTCGACTTTGAGTACCTTTCATACACATTTCAAATATTATGTAATAAAATATATAAAACGTTATTTCTGTTATTCAAAAAAATGTTTCAATACGGATCTTTTGCAAAGCCAATTATCGCTAAAAATGCGTCGATTAATAATTTTGATACCATACCCGCATTATAAAATAAAGTCGCAGTACCAAAACCAACATACGCATACACACATCACGGGAGGGCGAGAAGCGCAAACAACAACGGGGTATATGCACATCGCCACAGCGCGCCGGCGTCTATATCGAAAAATCAATAGCGATCAGAAAGTTTCGCAGCGCGCCGTCGCCACAACGCTGCCGCGCTCTCTCTCCGAGGCCAAAGGACGGAAGCTGCAGCAGCCGTAACTTTTCGAATTTCAATATCAAATTTCCCCGGGATGCGCGCACACGCGGAATCCGATATGCGGCGGGCAAGTATAACGGCCGATTATCCGCGGCAGAGTTCGCTCGAGTTTGCCCCGAGAGCCGTTGCGCGCGCGCAAAAATCCGACAAAAGCGGAGGTAATCGCAAGCCCTCGGTAGAGAAAAAAAAATGACCGACCGTCCGATAATCCGAACGTTTATAGTACGCGCGAGGCTGTGTATAGTGCATACCGAGATATGTACGTATATATGCGAGACGTTGGCGATCGTTTCTTATACGCAGAGTCGCACACGGAAACCAGCAGAAACAGACTTCGATAAAACTTGTGAACCCACATTTTCCTTACTCTCTACTGTCTCTCTTTCTCTTTCGTCTTACTTTCCTCCCCGCCCTCTTCTTCCGTTCCGTATACGTCCTAATTCTTCGTCCGCTCATAACCAGATGTCTTCCTTTTTGCTCTTTATTACTTCTACGGTGACTTACAGCGACGCTCGCGGGCGGGAACTTTTATGGACGATATTTCTGCCGTGATTGGACGCGCTCGCGTATAAAAAAAGCGTTCAAACTTGGAGGAATTTTCGTGGCCGAGTTAATTTTGAATTTGAAAAGAAACTTTAACTTTCAAATAAGTTGTTTGTTTTTTTCTCCTTACTCCCGTGCGGTGAAAAAGTAACGATAGAGGATAATGCAGGCAAAAAGGATGGAAGGGTATCAGAGAAATACTGGTATCTGTATCTTCTGATTCAGTCGTCCGCTGCGGGAAATATCAGATATTCATGGAATACTTGTATTGTATACGAATAATACAGGTAAATTCGAATCTGATTTATATGTCCCTGTTATTTTAAGAAAATATGCGCATTTTCCTAAGGCCGCGTTTGAGGTCAGAGCCAATAGTCTCATAGTAATCATAAGCATAAAAATATGGTGGAAGAATTTGCAATTTGATACCTATCTAGTATAGCTCCGGGTTTTATTGAAGAACTAACTGTAATTGCAAAAATATAAAGATTACATCATCTAAAAATAAAAAACATTTTTTTACGTATATATCGAAGAAGACATATTATTCTAAATATTAATATTGATAACATTAAAATGAATCCAATATTCTACTTTGCCTCAACCGTTGATATTTTCAACTTTTTCCAATTTAATAAAAGAGAACTTTAATTAAAAATCAGTAATCTTCACTCTTTTACATTCCCTCGCAACACCTTCTCCTACGATAAAATTGTCTTTTCCAATTTCTAAAATTACTCTTCCCTCCGAGCTTTCCTCCAACAATGCCCGGCAATCCAAAAATATATTTCCAGGATATGAACAATTCCGCCGCTCGAAATCACTTCTATCTAATTAAATATTTCAGCTATCCCAGCGCGTCGTATATATTATTCGCTCTCTCGCACGGGCGCGTTACGCTCCAAAGAAAGCCGTCGGGTAACAGACGGCTTCCTCGCGCCATACGTCAGCTCCACTTTTATTCCCCTCTCGGTCCCCGTTGCGCGTTATTATACGGCGCGAAATAGAATCTGGAAAGTATCCAACGATTCGTCGGCACGCGCGCGCGCCTGCGTTAAAATCTCCGATATCCGTTTTGTCGCCCCGCGAAAAAGACGCTCGTGCGTTGCTCTCTGCTCACTATTAATTTTCCCTTCAAGTCGTTTCTTTGCTCAGCGAGTCGACGTTTCGATCGCTCGCCCAGAGATCGATTTTGACAAAAAAAAAGAGAGAATCTAATTGGAGTCTCACGGTTACTAGTTCGTTCTTTCGAGTGTCGCTTTAGGAATGCGATTTCGCCGGGAGCGCGAAATATTTAAAGGAGAAGATCCGACGCTGTTAATTGGCCCGCTGCGAGTGGAGGGAAGTGGAGGAGGAGGAGACGGGACAATGCCTCGATATCGAGAAAATTCAGCGTCGAGGCGTCGAATAATTGGCACCGTGAGATAGCTGCGACAGCGAATTGATTATAAGGGATTGCAAGTTTTATTGAATTATGGATTACGCCGGATTCAATTTGAGGAAGATTTGCCTTATAAAAGGAGGCGGGGTGTGATTTTCACGAGTGAGGTAAATCCGCTTGACGCCGTCGCTTTATTTCTATATATGTACCTATACCTTTTAAAACTGAAAAGCTCCCGTAGTTTGTACACAATGAAAAAGGACGAGAGAGTATCCAATAGCTGTTTTATTCCAGCTCAAAAAGCCTACCGGATCCACTAAGAAGCCTATTCTTCTCTCCTCTCCTGTTTCACTGTACGTCGCGTGGTGTGTACCTTGTCGAGAAATTTGGCTCGTTCCTTGGAATGCGAGCTAAGGCGAAAAACATGTCCGAGCGCATATAATGAATTAGCGCTAGTGAAATATTTAGGTGCGGTAACGAGTCGCGAGGGGGATAGGCTACCGAAAGTGTATGTAGCCAGAATGGAGAGAACGCCTCCGGGGAGTAGTCAATTTTCGCCTCGCGTCTGTAACTGCTAACGCAAAGGTATATACACGCCGAGCACTTGAGCTGGCTTCAAGGAGCTACTGCTGAAGAGGCTGATGGCAAAGCCAATGAGTCGACGGTGACGACTACTGAAGGAAAATAGGGTATATTTGAATGGAGACAAATTTAGTTTAGCATGTATTTTGAACAAAATATTAAGCATCCTTTTTTAATAAGCTGTACGTTAATTATTTAGTTATACTCCAAATGTTTCTTTTATGCAACGTCAGCGTAAAGCAATTAAAATTTCCATTCAAATATAAACCCATAACATATTATTATTCCTCTCAATTTCCATCCCCTTATTCCGTAGAAACCCCAGATCCCCATTCATCAAAATTTTTTTCCACCCCTATATACACAGCCAATATTCCCGTCTATCTTACCCCAAGCCCACAAGCCGCACACCGCGACTGTGGAAATTATTCGCACTGCTGGGGCTCGAATCGACTGCACGGGGACGCTCGCAGCGTCGATTCATTAGGGCTGGCAAGAAAGGCCCCGGCGCATCGGCTAATTGCATTGGAGCGGCTTCCTCCTCCTCCTCCTCGTGGCTCCTGCTCGCATCTGAGGACTACAGCGCAGCCGGTGTATTTGCACGCGGCCGACGTTCGAGCTGGAAATCCAGGCGACTGCGGTGGCGTCGTCTCGCCCTCCCCATCTATACCGGGCCACCTCGCCACGTCCTTCTCTATCTACGCTCGGCCCCGTAAGTTATATCCTAACTGCCGAACACTACCTCTCGCAGGCACACGTGATCCCATCCCGCGTCACGTACACCGAGTGGTAACTCTGTGTATGTGCATGTAGGTGATGGCTGTGGATGGGGTCCGAAAAGAGTGCTAGCCTTGCACGTTTTACAACTCGTTTCTGGTGTGTGTGTGTCTATGTACGTGGGTGTGTGCTGGCTGGAGAGATGGAGGTGAAGATAGAGAGGTAGAAAAGACCTTCGAGCCCCGTGTTATCGTTCTTGCTCCCGCTCGGCTTATGGCATTTAATATATGCGATGATTATCGCGGGCGGGCTGCCTTGTATGGAGAGGTCGAGGTATGTCGCCGCCACCCCCGCCACGAGAATTTCAACGCGCGATGATAATTGCACGAGAGAAGGTATTAGTCCTCTAGGGCTTTATTAATTTTCTTGTTTATTCGCCTCGAATTGTTTGTGAGTATATAATTAAAATTATTAGCGAGAATTTTCATAGTCGATTGTTCTTTCATGTGTTTTTAATTATAATTATATATTTGTTTCCCTGGTGAAATTCGTCATTCTAAATAATTTTGTCTCTTTCACTTTTCATTATAATAACAAGTCTTCTACTAGCTATTTCCTGATTGATCAGCTTTAATACCTTTGAAATACTCGAGAACAAGGTTGTGCTAGTCTTCGAAAAACTCATTCTATTTTTCAATCTATTAAATGTTCCAATGATAGGTGTTTCACCGGGAATTAGAAATTAGAAAAAAGGAAAGTTCCCAGTTCATAGCAAGTTTATAATATAAATAGCCAGTTATTAGTTATAAAATGTTTGGGATTCCCACCAGGGTTGTAATGTGAAGATAATTCTGTGCACAAAAACATTGTCATACATTGAAACTGTTTTGTCTCTGATACTAATTTTACAACAATGGTAAAAAGTAAAAAGTATGGCTTTGCCTATAGGTATATAGCTTCATTTTCCAATGTTCTATATTTATAATTCTACAGAGGATGAGCACTCAACCATAAAACCCGAAATTCTCATAAAACTTTTGAGTTATATTTTATTACACTGCGGGAATTCCGGTCGAAAAATAAAATGCAATAAAACTGTATTCTCAACGTTCAAGGCAGAAAATGCCATTTCCAACTCCTCAAATTGTACTAATCTTGAGAAAGACTTTCCAGACCAGTGCTTACAGAAGCGGTCAAGCCTGCTGGCCCTTTTTACTTCGCGGACCGTTCGAGTTTAACTTCGCCAGAAGTGCAGTTTCGCGAAGTGCACACAGTCTAGGGGGCGAGGAGTGGACGGAAACCGCAGGGAAACTCCGTACCAATTACACAACCGGTAGAAGTCACTCGAATGCTTTGTTTGGCCGCGAGTGTGTGGCCGTCCTAAACTGTATACCCAACGAGGCTCTAACTTCCCGTACTTTGTCTTCTCGCGTCTTTGCATTAAAATTCTCGCCCCTTTCACTCGTACTTCTGCCTGATGGCTCTGATCACCATTACAAGTGTATCAGGGCTTATTGATCACAGTACCATTAAGCGAAGTGCTCGCACGGGGTCAACAGGTATTAGACGGGCAAACGGAGGTGGCTGCATCCTATAATGGTATAGCCTACTCCTACGATGCTCAATATACCGGTACTGAACTTCAATTCGCAAAGGAATTTAATGTTTGTAAACGGGCTTATTCAAGTAAATTTATTATTGGAATATTCTCTTTTAGGATGCGGTATAAAGCGCCTTTTGTTTCTCGACGAAATCCCGTTATTTCAATTTCGCAAGAAATCCCCCCTTGGAAAGTTCAATATGCTCATCCTTATTTCCCCGAGAAAGACATGAACGCGGAAGAAAGCAAGCGCGAAGAATCGAAAGCACACACCCCCTCGCCTCGTAAAAATCAATCTCCCGCGCGTATCCTCGCCTGGCTTCAATATCCATTACCGTCGCCCGAAAATGTCCAAACTTTTCCTGTGGGTTCTTGCGAACGAGCGCGTGCGAGGAAGCCTTCCAAAACAGAGGGCGAAAATACATGCGCATGATGTGTGCATGAAAGAAGAGGGAGAGAGAGAGAGCTAGGCGAAAGAGTAGACAAGGCACTTGGCGTACGAAAATTAGCGCGTGGAGGCAGCAGCGCGCCTTGCGGCTTGGCGGATTAATTACCTGAAAGCCTGCTCTACTTGACACTCTCTCTATTCTTGCTCTCTCTCTCTCTCTGGCTCTTCTGTCTTCGCGCGACCTTTTCATTCACCTTCATTTCTCTTTCTTTCTTCCCCTTCTTTCGCAAGAGAGCAAAGTTCTCTTTCCTACTTTGCGTTTTGAGAGGTTTTTCTCTTTTTTAAAGGTGTATTTTTGTTCTGCATTCTAGATTTTGTAGTGTGCCGCGTTTGCGACTTTTCCAGTTTTTTCGCGACTCTCAGCAATTTCTTGTATTATATATGAGAGATATTATATTTTTTCAAGAGATCCTTTTTTCTTAACTTTCAGGAGCTTTCTTTAAATCCATTATTCAATGTACTAGATGTTATGTACGTGAAAATTACGTAAGACGATAATTATTTAAAATGTATTTCGAAGGTTTAGACTATCGAAAAATGCAATTGAGGGTGCGGCTGGAAAAGGGGTACAATTCCTGTACAATTTAAATGAGTTATTGTTCCCCTTTTTCTAGCTGCACCCTAAATTACAAGAAGACAATTTAAACTTATAGGTATTAACACAAAATAAAAGCTCAATCAAAATAATACAATCTTGAAATAAAAACCTCGTCGGGGAGGGTAAGGGGGTCAAGAATCTAATCAAACTTGACATTCTCATAAAACATTATGTGAAAAATGATTATACTATTGCCCTATTTGAGTGTATATAAATGTCCAAAACATCTAAACCTTACTTTTCATATTCCAACGAATTCTCGGTTGAATTTATTTTGTTATAATTTATGCTGAAGTATAATCACATCGAAAACAATCAACCAGTTAAAGTTCATACAATGAATCATACATTTCGTAATATTTAAACAACCAAAACCTCATTTAAATGAAATTCTGTTAACTAAAATGCATTAATTCATCGACACGTATAGCACCGAAAAGAAACAAGATTATTATTATTATTCACCCCCTGGGGGGCTTTGGCACTCAGCCTCCGAATTGCAATCTTCCTCCGTCCATCCTCTATACTCTCCCTCTTCCCCGTTCACTCGCTGGCTCTCTCTATCTCTCTCTCTCTCTCTCGATACTCGAGTGCGCACTTGGCCTCGAATAGCTTCCCGAATCCGGGACGAAATTATCCACCTCCGCGCCGGCGGCGTACCCTCTCATTACCCCCACGATCGACGTATAATTTCACTCCCCCCTTCGCCTCGACGACCCACGCTGGGACGAACCAAAGGCTTTCGCGCGACAGACGGCGAACGATTTGGCGGAGACGCGCGGGTGAGCTACTAAAAGCTTGCCTATGACCCTCATTAAGTCGACCGCGCGCTCTATAGAGGAATAAGGGTGGGGGGAGAACACTCGAGGCCAATAAAGTCCCGAGTAGTGAGCCGGCGCTCCGCGGAGCCTTTAGCTGCAGCGCGAGAGACACGCGCCGTCGTCTCGGCGATGTGATTCATCTTCTCGATAAGAGAGCAAGTGCAGAAGCAGCAGCCGAATCGCTAATGTCCCGCCGCTCGCTGAATTACGTATACGCCCGCGCTTCTGAGAGCTTAGCGGTGGACTTGCACGTGCGGTGTAGAAGTTAAGTGCTGCAGGAGTAGTTATGATTTTTTTGCTTTTTTTCATAGATTAATTTGGTTGAGATATCAGATTATGAAGGAAATTTCCCTATGGCTATATAATTATCCAACATTTTTCGTACAGAGAGTCGTATCTCTAATCTTTTAAATTTGAAAGATACTATCCATACGAATTTCCCATCAGGCTTTATTATACGAAACATTTACCAGCGATAACGTCACGATTTTAAACAACGCTTGCGCATATATAAAATAAGATTTCATCTGAAAAACCCAATAAAAACGTCAAACGGAATGATTTTCTGGTTTCCGCGCGCGAGCTTTATTGACACGGTTCTCTCTCTCTCACACACGCCCGGCGGCATTCCGCTATACTCCCATTGGATTTACAATTTTGAATTTAATGATTCGGCTTTTAATCCCTCCTCGCGAATAAACATCAGCTGCCACGCTCGCGTCAATTGCCCATTCCATCCCCCTCGGGCTCCCTGACTCGCGACTAAAATAAACGCGGAAAACCCTTTTTCGCTCGATCACGTATAATTTTATGCCTGACGAAGCGCGGATCAGAGCGTCGCAAATCTCATTCGCATATATATTCCGGTCGCGCGTTTTTCACCGCTGTAATATTACGCGTTGTATATAAAGCCCCCAAAATTAAATATAATATACACACACACATAGGCCGTGGAGATGGAAAAAACAGCGCACTGGTGAAAAAGGAAAACAATGCGCGAAAGCTACGTGAGCGCATTTAGCGGGATATGAATTTCTGCATACGCGCGTGGAACGAGACTTGGCGTAAAACTTTCAATCGTCCCGCGCGTGCGTGTGTGTATATATTCCCACGGAAAGAGAGAAAGAGAAAAATGGAAAAATACTCGAGTCGCCGCCATTGTCCGACGCGTCATAAAAGAGCGATAAAAACGCGTAACCATCGGCTGGCTCCCTTACACCCTTTGCCCATTGTTTTTCTTTTTCGGCGGCCGTGGGGGCCATTATAACTGATGAAGCCGACGCGGAAATCGCGGCGAATAATAATCTTCGCGTGGCGAAAAACCAGGCGCGGGCACTAACTGCAGCAGCTCCTATCGCGTTATTCCGATAATTGGAGAATGCGCACGGGGCACGCGAGAATTCGCGGACTGAGGTGCCGGAGGTGGGTGGATAGGCGATCGAAGAAGCACGCGAGCGCCGCGCGCGACTTTAATTACGGCGGGGGCCATTAAAGTCTTCTACGCGGACGCGCTTCCCGTAGGCGCCGATGAAAACATAAGTGCGCGAGAGCTTTGCGATCGAAGTCGTTTAGCTAGCGGCGCTGATAGGCGCTGATGAAATTACTCCCGCGGTTTTTTTTTCTTTTGGCGCGGCCGCGTATAGGGCAGGTGTATATATATATATATATGTTCGACCTGATAGCGGCGACGGCGGCATTAAGCTCGCGATAAGTATTTGTCACGAACGCAATTACTTATAGCGCGTGTGTTGCGAAAAGGTCTCGGCATAATAAGTGCTGAAACGAAATTTAATCGGGGAAATATTTAATTTCAGCGAGATGATAATATTCTCTACCATTTTTCGTGTATATATGCATTAGATTCTACTGTCGTCAAGAAAAAAAAATTACGAATCTGCGAACGTGATCTTCAGCTCTATAGCAACAATTTCGAGCTTTCATCCAAGCGCAGCAATACTATACACACTTTCTTGCATCGCGCGATTCTACAATTCTTTCTTTCACTCGATATAACGACCTTCTTATTTAGTCACGTCTGATCGAGCCGCCAGCCTCCGTTCACTTATTCAGACGCTCTCCTCATTACCGCCGCCTCTCCTTCTATCCCCCTTTCTCGCGAGTGGATTTCGTCTACGCGGGCTCGCTGTGTCCTCCACGCTAACCTTTTCCGAAGGCTCTGCTTTGCTCGGCTTTCTCCTTTCCTCCGCCCCTCTCGACAATCAGATTATTTGCCTGGAAATCGAATTCGCGCTGCTGCTTTTTCTCTTTGATAAGAGCGCGCGGCTCTCTTTTTACCGGCGATTGAATGTTGTCGACGCGCGAGAGCGGGTTAATGGGGGGATGAGCGACGAAGCGGAATGAATGCGCGTCATTTCACGCCTTGGACGAATGTTGTTTACCGGGGAAAGTGAGTTACTATACGTTGGAATAGGGTTTTCTTTCAATAGATTTTTAAGTAAATTTCTGGTATCTTCTTTTTTCGTAATCTTTAGATTTTCGCCCATTTACGTTAAAAAAAATATAAATATATATATGCAGTATCCATTCGGACAATATCGGCGTTATTATGTAACGAAGAAGAATAAAAGAGGAAGAAAGAGAGCGTGCTCTGATAAGATCACGTACAGGCGACCCTCAATGAGATTTCTCAACCTTTCTCTTTTTATCTGTACGTCCTATATTCGGACACGTTCCTTCCGCAAACCTCCTATTCTCGCTCGCCGGATCTTTTTATCTATTTATTCAGTTCATGCATACTGCGCTCTGATGGCACCACGATAGTCCCGCGCTACTCTCCCACACACTATAGGTACGTGCCCTCTATGCTGATTTTCTTCTCCGTTTCCACCGTCAACACGCAATATAGCGCACACGCGGGAAAACCGATTTACAAATGGTCGTAAAGCGTTTTTAGAAGATGATCTCCAAGCCAAAAGAGTCGAAATAAACGCCGCGTGACAACAACTGCTGGCATGCGTCAGCAACAAAGCGAGACTACTTGAATAACCAAATTCATAATGCCTTTGAAAAGGGTCGCTCGAGTCTCTACAAACGACAATCACCGTGCACACGCTCGGCCGATGTTTATTCAACGCACCTCGGTTGCGCGCCGTCGCCAAACACACGACGTCAACCGTCGGGGAAACGCCGACGCGCGCTGACCCACATCCATACATACATATACGTCTATGTATATGTACAGGATGGTAGGTAGGTATAGCGGGGGCGGACAGATCGCTCTGTCGGCCTTACACGGCCGCAACGCGCGTCTGACCGCACGCGTCTTGCTCCCCTGCGCCCGCTAACGCAACACAGGGCTCAATCTGGCTCTCGGCAAATTACATCTCCGACAAACTGTACACCAGCGGTAGCCTTTCCCTGCACTATCTCTCTCTCTCTCTCTCTCCACGCTCTCTACTCACTCGATGCAGGCTTCGATTATTAAGCCCGCCGCATCTGCAGCCACTGGAAATTCGATGAAGCGGAGGCGAGAGAGATACAGAGAGAGGAAGAGAGGCGCAGCTAATTGCTAATTAGCGATGCGCCCGATGCACCTCTCGACGCGCGCTCGGCCGCGTGCGAGAGATCAAACGAGATGACGCGAGAGCCGATTCGCGTGCTGGCGTGAAGAGAGTGGAGCGAGCGAACGAGTGTGATGCATGCAGCGCATGGGATCTGTGCACCGCTCGTATAGTGGCGCGCGAGCTATGAATTTCGCTGGGGGATCGTGGTTTATCGATGTTACACATCTGAGCGAGAGGGAAGGATCGGTGATTCGTTTTTTTCTACAATCTTTCTTCAAAGCTTTTTGTTCAATGTTGAAAAGTGTTATTAGTTCGAAATATAATTAGTTAGTATGAAAAGTGTTGTGTATGATATAATAAAGTGTTAAAAGTTATAAGACTACTGAGACGCGAACGCTGCGTGGAACCGAAATTTCTAGTCCGATGCTGAAAGCATGGAGCTAATTCTGCGACCAGTGCATCGCGAGTTAGTTGTTCTATGCTGAGTCGTCAGTCTCTCGTCTTTCACGTTGCTTGAATAATGTCGACGGTTAACCCAACGTGATAGAAGTTTACTTTGGAAAAGTTTTATAATATTTTGATTATCCCCAACAGTATTCAAAAGTTGAAAATGTGATTTTTTACTTTAAAAAAAGTAATCGTTCTAATGTTATTCATTGTATCTTAAAAACTGGATGGTGTAAATTATGGCTGTATCGGAAAGGAGTCAGATAGTATAAGAAGTCTCTGGTCCTGACCCATTGAAGCTGAGGTAATGATAGTTAAACTACTTCAAATATTAATTATTCACAGTATACATCAATTTGCCTTTGAACTAGTTAAATGTTTGTACTTATGCCTAATAATAGCAAATCTTGTCTTACTGTAAAATATAATTTTACGTGTATAAGAGGACTAGCTTTCCTGTTTTCATAACATCAGAACAAAAATATGCGCTACCACGATGTCTTGATACAGATGCAATTTTATATATCCGAAATAAAGTTGCCCTTTTGTACAAGAAAGTATATAATATTTTACATTTACATTACATTTTCGAAACAATTCCAGGATTTTGCTTTTGTATAATTTCGTATACTGTATACATATAGTAATCTCGAATAAAAGAGTTACAACGTTGAAATAATAGAGCAGCATATTTTGTGTTGTAAAACAGCAAAATACGGCCGTGTTCAACGCATTATACACGTTATCGCTGTCATTTGTTTCTTCCTTTCATCACCATTTTTTTGTTATGACTAACTTGGAAATGTATAACAGAATGCAATAGGAAACGTTTTACCATGAGGTACATTTTACAGCTACCACGGGAGGAGCATCCTGTGCTCATATAACATGAAGACGGTTTGAATAGCTTATCCCAGTGGCACTCACGGCTCAGCGGTAGAGTATCTGTCTGCAAGTCAAGGAGACTCAAATTCGGGACTGGAGCCCGCACCTTTTTATACGTAACATTGCTACATAAAGAGTCCTTGTACGAATCCAGTGAAATAAAATGAAATAGGATCGGGCTTTTACAAAAAAATTAATTTAAACAAAACTATGAAACTTTTACAATTTGAGTAAAAAAAAAAAAACAGTCGAAAACTAACAACCTCTGCCCATAAATAAACACAGTACGTTTTTGTCATCCCTATACATGTATTTGAAACTATATACTCTCAAAATATTTCTAGTCAAAAGCGCTTGAAACCATTTCAAAGCTTCCCTAAAGCCAAAAAAAACCTGGTTTCGAAAAAAAAAAATATCTGGCTCAAACACCAACCCCTCGAAAGTTTCGCGTACACGTTATACAGCAGCGGAAAAAATCCGAGCCGCGCGACTATAAGCACACGTATATATATACACATATAGTTTTCTTTCGCACCACGGGTATACGCACTCACGCCTTCGCAGGGGGTGACGGTCCGTGATGCAAGTGCGCATAATAACGCGCGCGCGCGGCGATAATGCATGCGCATGCATAAATTTGCTCCCCGCGCACTTTTCTTCCATGCGCACGCGCGCCAGAGCAAACGTTATTATCCGATGCGCCCCGCCGACCGCAAATTGAGATTTAGCCTGCGACGCGTAAGTATATATATACGCTGGCGGAGAGACGAATATCTAAAGCGGGAGAGATGCGCGGCGAGGTAAACAACGCGGGGAATTAGTAGCGAGCGAGCGAGAACTGTGTAGTCATTTTCCCCCCAGTCCAATTCCAAGACGGAGTGGCCTGGCTTATTTCGTTTAGCATTAGGTGAACGTGCGCGAGAGAGCTTGTTTATTTTACTGATTTATCTTTTGATTATTTGGAAAATTAAGGAAATGTGTAGCGTGCTTGCGTCGGCGACTTTTTAAATATGTTGGGAATGAGATTTTTTTGATATCCGGATTATGTTTTATACGAAATTCGCTTTACTTTCGAAAAGATAAGTTCTAATGTGTTGAATAAATTTTGTAAAATATTATTACGCTTTAATCATCTATAAAAGTAATGAAGTCTTCTCCTGGCCTTTAAAACCTTATAAACTGCGAGCATCCTTTTTACTTTAAAATTTGCCCGAAAATGTTATGGAAAATCCAGTATTAACTTTCTTGTTAATAGGTTGTTGAAAAAAATTAAAATATTTTACAGTATAGCAGTCTTGCTTAAAAACGAAAACGATGTAAAATATTTCGTTATATTAATTTTGTGAGAACAAGCATTTTCATAATTTAGGCATTTCGCAATGTTATTCTTCAAAAAAAAAAAAAAAAATTATCTTATGACAAACACGTAGAAACACTTTTCTTTAACCACCGATTTCCGAAAAAGCGGAACTTTGATTGATTCCGTGATAGTGCAATAAATGAGAGCCGACTACCCCAAGTGTTACTTTTCACTCAGTTCAATATCGGTGATGTTGCAGTTTTCTGTTTGTGATGCAATAACTCTCCAATATATTCAGAGGTTTTAATGAAATTAGTGGATACGAGCCGTTGAAAAAAACTTTGTAAAATATAACATTTTCACATTTCTGTTTATAAACAATGAAAATTCGTTTTATACCGAGCTTAATTAATTTTGAAATGTCATACAATATGTGTTGAGCTAATGTAATGAGACCTTATTTGAGAAAGCAAAATGCAATCAATGGAATTTAAAATTACAGTGTATTATTACAGCTTCGAATTAATTACTGTTGTAATTATTAGCATGAAGAAATTGGCTGGCAACACGATTATCTGACTATTTTGTATACGCTCAAATTCAATTACATCCTAGTCTGACTACACATAAAACCAACACGCATGCAATCTAATTTAGAGTAGATAATATTGGTATTTGAAACGATCCCTTTATCTAACAATATAACTCTTCCATGTGAAAATGTAGTCTATAAATATAGAAGATAAAAAAAATAACAGAAAAACACTATGTTTGTTTCTTTATTTTTTTTCAATATATAAATTTATCATGTTTATTAGTAAAATATCCGTAAATGCATAAACCCTAACTTCAACGAAACGAAGTAGCTGCTCATCGACACTATTATTAATCCTAGCATCATCTTTGACATACCACGCTCAAAAGCCACCGAGATAACTCCCTCCTCCTTGATAAAATAACCACGCAAGCCACAACTGCAGTCCCACTGTTCGCTCCGCGCCGTGTATACGGGCAGGCCAACGGACAGCGGATCAGATCAATTTCCGCGGGGAGGCTAGAGCCAGCCAGCTATCGCGTCAAGGCTGCAGAGTATACGGTGGGGGCGGCAGCGGGCCGCGCTTTACGCCCCGCGACCGAATTTACGGCCGTTGCAGCGTGTGCGCGCGCCTTGCACGCGCGGCTTTATGAACCGCGCGCGGCTCCGGCCGTTTATCTTCGAATCTCTCTCTCACCCGTGCGTTCCCCTGTTTCGCCCGGCGCACTGTGCTACTCGCCCGTTTTTTCTTGTTTGCAAATATTTAGAAGAAGCTGCTGTTGATGAAGTAAATGATGTTTTTTATTTTAGTTGAGAGAGCGTGCGCTTGGTTATGTTATTTTATTGGGGTTTATTAGTTTCTATGAAATGGCGTCTTTTCTGTGTCAATAAACGTTTGAAACTTAATGTATTTACAGTGCCGCCGGAGTGACCTAGATTGTTGTAAGCGTGATGCAACGACAATTGTTATACGAATTGACCCTGCCACCTCAAAGAGATGGTCGGATAATGGGGCAGCTTCGAGCACGAAACACTCCGTAGTCTGGTCTTCCAGATACTTAGTTGATGCGATTGTATACAATGACGGAAGCATGATGTCAGATTGACTTAGTGTTACTGCAGTTAGTTTTAAATTGATCGTGATTGCCGATATGATACAAACTATAACATCATCATAGTAATGCATGTCTCACAGATTTTGTCGAGTGAAAAGGAATATGTATATGCGAACTGTTCGAATTTCAGTGAAAATCATTTGATGTAAGTACTACGTCTTGTGTGAAATAAGAGAAGCGCAATGATCCATTACTTTGTCATTTGTGCGTGTCTTTTATCTAGACGAGAGAAAGAAGGGGCGGAGAAAGAGGCGCTAGACTGTGTAAAGGAGCGAAACTATAAAGAAAACGCCGGAGGAACAGCGGCTGCTCGTGAAATAAAAACGCACAGTACTCACTCGAGAGAAAAAGTACAAATGATGCTCCTTTCGAGGCGGGCCGAGGGACGTTAAAGTAGGCGGAAAGCTCGCCGGTGTGTATATAGGGACGACGAAAAAACCTCACATTTTCTGCACCCGTCGTATATGTATACTTGTTCGGTGGTAATAAATAATTATATAGTTTTACGCATTATATTCGTGTCTTACATTATATCGTTTAGAGAATACATTTTACATTGTGTATAAACACTTAACTTTTATAAGTTTGTATTTAACTGCACCTCTACTGAATAAATGCACATACTTTTCATAAAAGAATGATATTTTATCATATAATTTACGGTTAATTTTAACACAATAAATTGCGATTCATAACACGATACATATTAATTCAAAGAAATATGTGTTTATACATCAAGAGATATTTGACGTTAAATTATATCATTGATCGATGCAGCACAATCTGTTTAAATTCGAATTTCGCTATTTCCAGCGAACTATTCCTCGTTAAGCCGCGCGCAAATGCACTCAACAACAAATTCCCACTCAGCGCGAACGTTGGCACTCTCTGTGCGAGTGCACGCGTGCGAGAGAGCGAGAGCTAGAAAATTTCCACAGTCACACGTGCGCGCCGCTGTTACCACCGGGGCAATTTCCATTTAATTATACAGATCGCAGGCGCGCGCCTGTAGTGTATAGGAAAACCGCGGTTGCAAAAATTTTCTACAATAAAGATGTTGTGCATTCTCCTTCTTCCTCTACTGACTCTCTTTCTGACGAAACGCGAACGCGGCGACGTCTCCTCCAGTCGAGCTGGTAATTGCGCAACTGTGCGTCAATTGAAGCGACGTCATCCGGTTAACCGTTCGGTCGCGCGAGCGAATCGAAACTTTTATAATTGCCATCATTGAAATGAGAGGCGACGACGAGCAACGACGACGACGGAAAAAAACGACAGCAAGTTCGAAAGTCCGCGCGCTCTGTTTAGCGACCTTTGGAACGCGAATCACGCGAATAATTTATTACGCGACAGTTGATAAACTTCGTCGTTGCCACTTTTTTCACACTGTGTTGTCATTCTCTTTTAGCGTAAACTCCACGCCCTACAAGACCCAGTCGTGTTTGCTCTGTTGGTAAGGAGTAGTCGATCGCTCATCGCTTTGTGTCGACGCAGTTTGCTCGACTTCTTTTTCTTTTTTAGACGAAGGGTGGAAAATATTGTTTATGTAGCTGATGGATTGTGTACGCTGGCTCAATCGATATCGCAATGTAATGCAGAAAAAGCCTGTCGTACGTGCAATAAAGTATACTCGAAAAACGACACTTTATTACTATATAATAACAAGTTCTGAACTTGGTAAAAACTTTAAACAACGCTGTTTTGTATACTCACGTACTGGTTGTTGATAGCGATTGAAAAAACTCAGTGACACTTACCTGAAACAAAAAGAAAAAAAGAAAATGATGAATTCAAATTAAAATCCATGATTTATACTATATAAATAAAATAAACCCAAAAGCGATATTTCAATAAAAGTTTAAACATTAATCGGATTACAAAGTCGAACGGAGATAAATCTTATAAACTTTCATTTGAACAAGTTTTTGTAAGCTATACCGCCGCGCTTTCCGAACCACTCGAATGAGTAAATCATCTCGCCAGCGGAATCCCCCCGAGAACCTAGCTCGCCTCAGTGCCGCGGGCAGCTATAAGGCCGGCGTGAGAGAGCCAAGAGTTAATAAAACAGGCGGCAAGGAAAACAGGCCCTCGCTCCCGCCGGACTGACGAGCTCGCGACGGCAGCAAAAGAACTCCGCGAAAGAGAATCGCTAATAACGTACGAACCGCGAAAACGCGAGAAAGGGTCAGCTCCGGCTGTGAGAGCAAACTAACCAGACGAAATCCAGGGTCTCTTAAGCTCCCTCTCTCAATGTTCAAAACTTTCTTCCGCAGCCTCTCACTTTAGGCAAACACATACGTGAATATACGCTGGTATATAGGGCTGCACGCGCCCTGTTGCGCGCGAGCGCGCGTTAAATTGAATTTCCACGCGCGAACTTGGGAGCGGTGGGGTGGGCCGCTAATCGAAACCCAATTAACTTTCGTGTTTGTCGTCGAGAATCTGTATGCACTGAATTAGCAGCTGCGCGCATATACGAGGGGACGGGATGGAGGCTCGATCTTTTACTTATTATCTAATGGAGGCGCGAGGATCCTCTCTCCCCGGGGACTCGTGAAAACTTATCTAGTTATGCTGGAAATTTCGGATGTAATTTACCTCGAGTGCGCACGTGGGTGTGTGCTCGCGTCTCTCGATGAATCGAAGCGGGGGCGGCGCGAGAGAGAGAGCGAACGAGGTAATGGAATACGAGGTGGCGGAGAGTGCGACCTTCGACGGAGATTAATCCTTTCTGAGGAATGATTTACCGTCTGTTTATGTGGTATTTGCCGCTCCGAGTGCTAAATCTTGGAACTTTCTCTGTGCACCCTTCGCCGACGCTCGATTAATCGGCCGTGTATAAAGTTGCCGAGAGCTTTTCGTTTTAATGTATATTTATTTGAGGGAGGATTAATGCGCACGAGGAAATGTTTACAATGGTGCGATTGGTATCGAGAGGTTTTTAATATTTGCTTATATTTTGTAAGCTTAAACTATGGTAATTTCATTTGCGTGCGCTATAGCCGGAATATAGGTCAGACCAAACTCAGATAAGGTGATTAATGGAAATAATAAGGTACGGAAATCTTAAATGGGGTAACATTTGAATATGTAAGTATTTACATTTACAAAATAAGATTGTTTTTAGCAATAATAAATTTTATGAATAATAAGTTTCCTGTACATTTAAATGCGATGATTTTATGCATATAAAAGTTGTTATCAGGCTTGATATATAATTGTTATTGTTTTGCAAATAAGATAATATTTAGTTGTAGATTATATATATTTTCTAAAAAGTTAATGCGTACTTGTGTGAATATTATAGTTTAACATTTATTACGTATATATTTCACAATGAATACCCGAAATTTCTAAGGATTAAAAGATAAGCATTGGTAGAGAAAAAGATACAACATCGATAAATTGTAATAATGGTTTCAGATTCGAAATTCACTTTGATAAAATTAACTATACAAAGTCTCGGTTTTATATTAAAATTTAACTGTCAAAAGTTTGGGTGTCAAACTTACGATAGCATACCAATATTACTATCAAATAGGGTTTAACATATTTTTAACGTAAAACTTTTGTAGGAAAGTTTAATTGACTTTCAAAATCTCATTGTCAAAGTTTAAGTAGATCAATAACGTAACGATCTTCTTTTATAAGCCACTATCTGTATAATAAAAAAATAATGTATTTTTTGTATAATTTCATTAAAAAAGTGATAGAATATCCTTGAGAATTATTAATCACTAGGTAAACGATCAAAGTTTTTATATAACGTTTAGAAATGTTTAGATAATCAATCCACTATATTGTAATCAGCAAAAACCAGTTTCAGAATAATTATTATTTCGTTCGTAGAAAGCTAATACGCTTCTGGGAATTTGGAATAAACAATAGTACTTAGAGAAACTCAAAATTGGGGAGAAAGATAAATTCAATTTCCAAAGTTTTGTTTGTTTCCGACCTCAACTTTTGCAATAAAGCTTAGCTTTTGCGATTCAGGTAAATTATACGGATAATAGTACATTACGCTTTAGTATAACCAGACTAATATTTCATAATGCAGTTAATAATACCGGAGTTATAAATCAAGTTATGTGTATATTAAAAATAAAGTTTGATATAAAAAGATAAAAGCTGTACAGTAAAGAAGAAACGAATGAATATAAGAATATTAAAAATAAAAAAAAAACAAACAAAATAGGATGAAAAATGTGTAAATAAATAAAGAAAGGCACTCAAAGCTCACAAATGACATTTTATCAAAGAAAGATTTCCAGTATGTTTATAATTTTAAAGTACACATTCAGAGGCTGCGTACACATGGGAAGCTAAAAATTAATTCTCCTTTTAATTTAGAACATTTCAACTCACGTTGCGTCGGATTTACCAACCTGTTAATCCTCGCACAATTTCTAGGAAACACTCGGTAGCTACTAGAAAAATTCAAAGAGACAAACGGTATAAATACGCAGAAAAAGAAGCAATCGTTAAAATAGGAAGTGCTTCGGTCAAGGCTGCTTTGAAATAAATGTGTTTTCCCCCGATAAATGAAAAAGATATTTTTAGCGGAAATTGTTCTTTTCGCTTCTCCATGATAGGAAAAGTTTTATGGAATAACAATGGCATTTAATTGCTAAAAGCGATGGGCTTTTTTAGCAGAGTTTGTAGTGCAACAAAAAATTGATTCATTTGCAAAAAAAACATGGCTACAAATTTGAAATGAAAGTTTAAAAGCATTGTTAAATTTTGGTTTGCTATTTGATTGGTCAGTATTGCCAATAATAGTAACAACCTGCTGGCTGTTATCTTTTTTTTTGCGAAAAGTCAGTTCATTAAAAAGGTTATGCAAATAAAATGGAAAAGCCAAAACTCATTTGAGAAAGAAAACGGCAATCGCTATTATATAGTAATAAAACGAAAATAACCATTGTATTACAATCGCGTTTTCGATTACTTTAAAACCCATTTCAAACCATGTCTTTTTAATTTAAGTATATAGAAAGAATAAAGGACGTCAACGTCACGTGCCTAAATACGAACAATCCTATAACCAAAATCCTATAACTAACGTAAACTCGCAGCAGTATAAAAAAACCGTTCAGTACCACTTTTTAAATCTGAATTATATTTTAAACTCCCCGCGAACCACAAAAATTCCCATATAAATATAGAAACTTGCCATCCGGTCGATTTCGTCAAGTCCCGTCCTCGCTCGGCCACCAGCGTTCCCACGTCGAGCTCGGCCTTTGGCGCCGATCCCACGACATCGTCTTCTCGTACATATTCGCGCAGACTCCCTCCGGCGAACTCTAGCCTCGAACTGTCGGACGACCGGTCGCCGTGGCGCTGGGACGCGCACTGCTCCTCGCTCCGTCGCTCCGCGCGCCAGAACCGTCCTTTTCTGCGCCGCCGGTGCGCTCGCGCATGCCCGCGAACGTGCGAGAGGAGGCTCGCGTGGAGGTGGGGGGAGAAATTATACCGGAGCACGCGACTCTTGGCCCCCGCGTGTGGGTATGGCTTTGAAAAATTCACGAGGCTATGATTTCCATGGGGCAATAGTGATGATACCAGGGATTAATTCGCGGTCGCGATATGTGGCTACCAAGTATAGAGGAGTTGCTAGGGATACGATTGTACGATATTTTAGTGTACGATGCGGTAGACTGTTCCTGTGTGAGGTGAAATCTGCGGTGTCAAGCTTTAGCGTTCATTTTCAGAGAGGAAGGAAGGATATATTTATGAGGAATTATCCGTTTCGACATGTTTAGAATATTGCTCTTCCTCTTGCTAACAACTCTCGAAGTGCATAGTAACTTTTTTTCTACAACTTTACGGCCTTAGATAGAAACTTCAGTATTATAAGAATTTTTATCAAGCTTTCTGGAGTTTTCTGACTTTTCGTTGCCTAGTTTCGATTTGTAAATATTCCCCATTACTCGTAAATTCCTCCAATCACACCTATTACATTAAATTTTACAAAAATATCGTATATCAGTAATAAACAATCAATCAACACCCCAACTATGATTTTCCTCGCAAAAGCACACTTCGAATGCGAAATTTTAGGGTGGCCGCACGCACAAGCGCGGGTGTAGTATAAGGTCAAAAG
>UXGD01002417.1:0-26221 GCA_900474315.1 Torymus auratus | reverse complement strand
GCAACTACCGAAGTTTATTGAGTTATGAATTTATTATTTCGATAAATTACTACGATTAAAAAATGTTGTTATTTTCAAGACAAGGCTAGATTCTTGACACTACAATCTTGATATTGTATCGAAAACTGTATATAAATATTGCATCGATTATTGTCTTGAATATTGAGGCAAGACAATACAATATCAAGATTAATCTTGCTATATCGTGAAGCCCTAATACTACTTTAATTCGTTTCCCCCTCTCCCACCCAGGCACGCTCAGAGGCACACATAGGCACACAAACTCATATGTATTATGTACAAATTAATATAAAAATAACTGCAAATAATATTGTACGGCAAAACAAAAGTACAATTTGATAAATGATGTTGATATAGCTTAGGATGTTATTACCGTTTATGCATGGAAATGCAAACAAAAACTTGTACATACTATAAACCATGAGAAATCACTACACCTAAAGTTGAAGCACATACGTCACCCTCTCTGGCTGGAAAAACAAGTAGAAAACAAAAATCTGAAAACCCGCTTATGGCACATTTTATTGGTCCGAAGTCTCGAACACGCGCAAGAAGGATCTCGAGTGCCTTTCGCTTTTTGCGTGCACGAAGAAGAAGATATTTCTTGCTCTGCGGGTCGAAGCATTAGTAAAGCTATCTCCGCAGCGAAGGATATTAGGGCGGTGATTATTGTACCTCTTTAATCACGGGTATATACGTAAGGCGAGCGGGCGGAGGCCTTGAAAGAGAATGGCCGTCAGCGATCATACGTCATTCTACTACATACGCCTTCTCCATTTCGAGCAGGCTTCCCAAATGTGTACTTTAGATATAGCCGAAATTATGATTTCAAGAGCGATCGAAACCTTTAATACGCTTTTAATTAAGGTTTTAATTAAAACTGCGGCTGATTTGGTTTGACAGAGACACGCGCTGTACGCATGTTCGCGTTATAATAATACACGCATTGTTTTTAATAAAAGCACAAATAGACATCACTTTCCGACTGTAAATACTCTCTCAACGCGCGTTCACAATTTTAAAATTCCGTTAATATCATACATTTTAGATACGGCTCGCGACGCATGTCAAATCCTTATGAAACACCATGATTGCAGCACGCGCGCACGGGCTGTACGGCTATACACAATATACGTACACACGACGAAAATTTTTTTCTCCCTTTCCCTTCTTTTTCGCTTCCCCTTTGTCTCACGCGCTCGCGGCATAAATCACCATAATGCGCACTTATCGCGCTCGAAATAAAACATGCGCACATACAGGGGCACGCGCGCGCGCTCGCGACTCGGAATAATAAATTCGCGCACGAAAAACAGTCGTGTGCCGCAAAGATACACATATACACACACATGGAAAGCCGACAGGCGGAATCTAATCCGCTCGCCGCGCGCTCTTGTTTGGCGAGGGAAAAGGATGGAAAAAACGCGAGACAGCGCGGGGTGAAATTCGGCATTATGCGAATCGTGAATTTTTCGAGGAGATAAGCCACGTGATTGCCGATGTCTCACGCGCGTATATGTATACATGTGTATATGGAAAAATATATAGTATATAAAATATATGTGACGCCTCGAGGGATATGGAGAAGGAGATATTTTCGGGGTGGGATTCCCTGGGTATAACAAATCGGTGCGTGTCAGAGTGTTCCCCCTTCTGCTCTATGTTTTTTTCTCGCTCTTTGCCACCGCAATTAGACTGAAAGCAGGGGAGGGGAATCGAGTACACAATACTGACGCACCACACACACATATATATATATATATATATATATATATGCGGACGGCGCCGCTAAAAGAATGCCTCTCGGTCTGCATTTTTCTCGATCTGGTTAATGAATCTCCCGCTTTTTTATACGCAGAGGCATGCGCGAGTAACGAGTTAACGAAGTGCTCCGGTGAGTTGATCGATCGCCATGCCGCACTCCTCGGCGTATATAAGCGCGCGGATGGGCGGCCAGTTGCCGACTTTTCCCCTTCTCTCTCGCGCTTTTTCGTCTTACGCTGAAGAAGCGGAATGAGACATCGCGGCCTTCCGTTGAGCGCGCGCGCGTAATGGGCGAGAGCTACGGCTCGCAAAGCCGGAAGAGGGAGAAGAGACGCGCAATCGTGGAGAGAAACGCGAATAATTATGTCGTTAACGAAGAGAAATAAGGATATAAGTGGACGGAAATTCTTTGCCGCGGGATTGATTATGTTTTTTATGGCTCGTTCGCGGACGATTCGCGCGTTTGCGCTTGGATATATATCTATATATACATATTCCATGAGCGTGTGGTAGATGCAGGGTTTATGGATTCGCGAATACTCGTCATAGACGCGTCTGATCTTTACGACCGGATCTTAATTAGCGCTTGTGTCAGAAAAAATTATAATAAAATATTTCATTCGACACACTACACACAGGGGGCGTACGCCGAGGTGACACGAAAAAGGCGTGTTTACTGTACTTATTTATTGCCGTCGCTCCGAAACTCGTACCATTTTCATGCAAATTTTTATTATTCGACCGAATATCTCGACTCTCTCTCAGTACCATAAATTTCTCGCTTTAATTTCCAGATATTTATAGGGATATTTCTAACGCGACCTAGGAATTCGATAAAAGCGCATGCTAATTCCCATATAGCTCGACGAAATAGAGAGCCACGGGCGATGAGCTAGATCAGTCGGAGCGATAAGCGGCTCCGCGCCTAATAATACTAAAGGCCGTCGCGCGCAGCTGAGAGATTCTCAGCGGTTAGCTGCGTACATATATAGGTATAGCGGAAGGCTTTCTTTTTTGCCCATATACGTCGAAACCGGCTCGTAGAGGCGCAAGACATCTTCACCGCGGCGTTAACGATGCTTACATATACTCCCAGCGACTGTTTCGATCGCGAGAAGAGATAGGCCACGATCTCGACGATTATTATACCTCGGTGCGACAAGCAGGTGGGTATCGGAAAATCATGGATTTCATTTTTTTCGATGTCCGCATAGATTACGTTGCAGATTTTAATTTAATAAACTCTTCACGTGTCAGCGCTGGGCTGAAATTCTATCGATACACGCGTAATTTCTAGGTTCTTTTGGATGACGCGCGACAGTGAGTTAAAAATTTAATCTCGGGCATCGCGCTGTATCGCTATCGAGTTGAGAACACTTTAGATGTAGTGGTGTCGACTTGGTTCTTTTATGATTTCCTTGTTTCCAACGCGTAATTTGGCGAGAAAACGGACGACGAGATTGGTCTTTCCTGCTTGCAGCTTCAATTTTTTTTTTCTATTTGTGAAGCTAGTACAAGAAAATTATTTATGATGCTCTATCTATGACCGTTACTTATATAAATAATTGTAAAAAAAATAAATACCAACAAATTTTTATTTGAGATTACTTGGTATAAATAATTTGCGTGCTAATAACTACATAAACCGAATTCTTTGCTAACAATCATATGCTATTGTCAATTTTTGTTGGAAATTTGTTGCTTCACGATTTTGATTATAGCTACATCAAAGCTATGATTTTTCTGAACATCAACATTTGATATATATTTGAATATATATTGAATTTCATATATTTGATATTATTATAATCCATTTGTAAAAATAATTTTGTTTTTCAATTTATCCTCATGATCTATTTAAATTATAATCTATAATTGTGTAATATAACGGATCTATAAATACATAATTTATTTAATTTTCCTGAGGAATTAACCATCCATAAGAATTTAGAAGTCTCGCAAAAGTGCGCCTTGAATATATTTCTTGTCGCAATAACCATTACTCACACGCTCTATGCATAAAAAACAATTTAATTCATTAAAGTATAGCCACTGCTCGGCATCCAACACACCTAGCCACGCAGCTACCCCTCGACTCGCGAAGCGCAGAAACTGAAAATCGTAAGTCCTCGCGTCTCGGTTTCCCTCTTCCTCTCTTCCGCGCGATCGGTGAAGATAAAACGAAGCGGTAGATGTATACGCCCGGCGCGCGTGCGCCTCGGGCACTAAAAGCTACGGTTGGCGTCTTCATTAAAGCCGCGGCTGTTAACTCAGCGAAATCCCGGAATAAATGTTTATCATCGCGCGACGACCGCGTATAGCCGTCGCAGCACGCGCGCGCGCGCACAGTGCACGAGTAATGAGATATCACGGGCTACCGGTTATGTTCCTCCCCTCCGCACTTTCTTACACTCTCGCGCGGGCCCTTCGTGGTGGCCTTTTTTATATCGCGCGAGTCGTATACGAGGGCGCACATGTGTACGCGCGTGTGTGTGCGTGCAGAAAAAAGGGCTGAAGAAAGTGCTGGGATTCTTGGGCGACGCCAAGGTGTTACGCGGCTGATGCGCCGCGACAGTTTGAAGTGCTGATAATGGCGCTTTGCTCGGCGACGTTTTTTCTTTTTTTCGAGAATTCACAAGGGATTCTTAATTGAATGGGTTTTTAATTAGAGTACGTTTTTTGTCCGGACGAAGACATTCCTGAGCGGAAATTAATTGAGGCTGAGTTAATTTACTTGCCGTAATCGCTTTGTAATTTATTTGAGAGAGCGGGTTCGGAAAATTAAACGTGTCTTAAATACTTCCAATAAGCTATTTGAAGTGGAGCTGACTTTTGGCTGGCATATAGGATATGTGTGTAATTGAATATAAGTGATGCAATAAATTTTTAGTTCGATTGCAAGCTTTCACGAATGCTTGCATGCCATTAAAGTATATTAAATTAATATGTATGCATTCATATTATATAGCACGCGATAACGCTGTTCTTTAATGTTTTATATCATTCGAGTGGATTTCATACATCATAATATGTTCCTCATTAACCCCTATTAGAATGCCAGATAAGTATTATACATCAATGATTAAACCGCATAAAGTAATTGATCTCTTTTATATAAGCGACGTTGGAAATTTTATATAAAAGGATAATTAAAATTGAAGGGTGTATCGATGAATAAAAAATGAAGTGGTTCCCGCAAGGTTCTATATACAAGAGCGTATATATAGAGAAAATTTTCGCCAGGAATATATATTATACCCTTGTACAACGCGTCCATAAATATAAAGAAGTAATAGATTGAACAACAGGACATACTTTCAATGCTCCCTTATCTCTCCCATGGGATAAGGGATACGTTTTTTTATACCTATATGTACGCCTGCTCGCTCGGGTCGGCCAGCCCGATACATATATAGACACACCCGCGCGCGCGCCTATACTCATGGGCATACTCATTTTTCTTTAGGATTTTTTGATTGCTCGCATTTTGCCCCGGAATGAAGTGTTTTATCGCTCCACCTTCGAACTCAATATAAATTCGACCTTAGCTATGGGCGTGTACGACTTTTCGTGCGTTTCGACTTATACCACACACAAATACTTATTGCTCTTCGTTTTCTTCCTTTCGTTTCTTGTAGTGATAGAGAGAGCTTAATCTTTCTTCATTTCGTAAACAGAATGTATAGCTTGTACATATATATATACACACACAGATTGAAAAACGCAATAAATTTCCTTGCTCGCATGCCAACCCTGGCTTTTATTTGCCTCAAAGCGAATCTCACTTAAAGTGTCAGCGCAAAGGGAGGGGCGAGAAGAAAAGCCGGGTATACACACATTGCAAAATTGAGCAGGAGGAGGATGGGTAGCTGAAGGAGGAGGATAGCTGCTGGTGCAGTGCTACTACCACGGCTCCCGGAGAAAACAAACGACAGTTGAATGAAGCCGAGCGGTCCTTCGGGGCTGCTCTTCGAGTACTCCCCGGGCTATAGGCGGTGCCCACTCTCTCTCTCTCTTTCTCTCGCGCGTCCATTCGTTTTTATTTTAAACCTTTCTCTCTCGCTCTCTCTTCTCCTGTCTTTGAAGCCCCGTGAGCGCGCTCTCTCTCTCTTTAGAATAGCCGGTGCAGCGCTCGCGCCCCGCAAAAAACGCAACGAGAGCGTTTGCTCTTTTCTTTGCTACTGCGCGCGCGAGGAGCGCGGATGAAATCAAGACCCTCGGTTCTTCTTTCTCTTCTCTCCTCTCCTTACCCCTCCTTCCATCGTTTCCTCTCTTTGCTTTCTTTTCGCAATCGTTATAACACTGTGTACGCAGCATCAGCAGCAGCGGCGGCTGCGGCAGGAACGAGCTTCTTCTTATTCGCCCGCAGACGATCAAATCCAATTATTCCTTCCCCCCGTCGTTCGCAGGAGTATCCTTTCTTGCGTATATGCATATGGATGGAGGAGGAGTGCATTCTTACGTTCGAACGGAGAGGAGAGAGGGAGCGAACAAGTGAGGGAACGCAGTTGTCTTTTCCAGAAGTCGTTACGTTTAAATTTATGGATTTTAATGGAGGGATTACGCGAATCACTCTGCTTTTATTATTTCCTTCAGAAATACTTTCAAGATTGAGACGTTTCTTTTTTATGCATGAGTCGAGATTCCTGTTGAGATATTATATTGTTTGGGATACCACTTCGCAATTTTCTTCAAAGCGATACAATAAACATCTCTAAATTACTCGTTTCTTGATGGGAAGTCCGCGTATCGTAGCAATAATTTGATATCGAATGCATGAAATATAAACAGAGTAATGTGAGCGCAGGCCTGATTGCCAATTAGGCTATATAAAGTTGCGAATTAAATATTCAGCCAGCTTAGCGGTTTTGTGAGTTCCGATGATAAACAGGGGCAAGAATTCTATGAAAAAGTTGTATGTCGACCAGTTTTATTTCTTATAATGAGGAGTTTCTACACAGTGTATGTAAAATCGATAGGACGAGGAGTAGTTAATAGCGTTGATGATAGACTTTGCGCGAGCTAATAATGTAAAGTTGCTGGTTCACGCAAAAATGTGAAAGATATGATAAATGACTTATTCGCCGGATTCAATCGATTCTAATTAGAGTTCGATCGTGAATGCTGCCAAACGACTTGGCTAAGCATCTCATATATTGTTAAATGACGCCATTATCATAGTGATAAATGAGCTTTGCGGATAAGATTCGGACTGAACTACATTCGCCAGGTAATTTTCGACTAGAATTAATTTTGAATAAACTAATAATCTAACATTTTTTATTTATAAAGATAAGAATCCACATGTAAATGTCCAGCTTGATTTATACTTCGTAAAGTATAGATTAGGGGAGAAATTTGAAATAATTAGATATGTTAATTTACTCTTTATAAATCATTATGTTCCGCAACCCTATTAAGAATATTGTACAGTGCAAAACATACTGCAAAATAATCTTATTTCTTTCCAGACAAAACTTTTAATTGATATATGTTTACCGTTGTATGTTTACATTAACGACTTGAAACGACTCATTAACGACAACTGAACACATACAATCAATAAAACTACCTATTTGCTACGGGAGAAGTTTTCATTACTTTGTAAATTAATTATAGGCAACCTAATTAACTGAAGAATTTCATATTTACCTACATTGTACGTCGCTTCCTCTTTACAACATATTGTCCGATTGATTCTTCTGTTTCATTAACTTTCACCTATATCTGCGTACTTATTGCGTGCAATAAAGACGCTGCTCGTTACAATTATATATCCACAATATCAATTAGAGCCTCGAACTACAGGCATTATCCGAGAAGCTGGGCAAAAGTAATCCCTCGTAATCTGTCCGCTTATTCGCGAATCCGTTGGGAGCACTTTGAATCATTTACCCGGGATTGATTTACCGAGTGCGCAGTATATATACCTTCGCTCTCCCAAGCATATAAGTAAGACGGACGAGCGCGCACTGAAGAGAGTCACCGCGTCGTTGCGGTCACTCTCGTTATTATTTAAACTAAATCAGTTACGGGAAATTTTGATCCGCCTGGTGTCAATAGCAGAGATGGAGGAGAGGAGACTTCAAGTTCTCCCTTAGCTTCAATAACTACAACGACCTTACCCTCTGTCTCCATCAGTCCTATATCTCTCACTCAAAATCGAAGTTCACTCAATTCCACGCTCGCGGAGGGATAAGGAGGAGGAGGGATAGGGAGAGAGCTGCGTCTTTCGCTCCTATCTATAGCTCTCGAGCCAAGTCCATGACCGGAAACTGCAACGCTTTCTTCGTTAACCATGTCTACCAGCGAGCGCTCGCGCGTGCATGAACACACACACACATATAATATATATATACATACGTCTGTACTCGCTATATATATGTACATGTATATACTAGGGCTCGCTGTATCGTGTCGCCGACGAAGAGGAACTAAACTAAACCGTGCAACCCGTTTCTGCCCCTGTCTATAGTATAGTCGTTCGTCGATATTGGCTTTGTATATGGAGAGATAGCGGTACGGGTGCGGTTGCTGCGAACTAGAGAGAAAGAGGGAGAGAGAGAGAGACAGAGAGAGAGAGAGAGAGAGACCTTATACATATATGTACGGTGCACGCAACGCTATCCGATTTCGCCCACCGCGCCGATTTAGAGAGAGAGAGAGAGGGAGAGATGACCTTTGGCGACGTGTGAAGCTGGCTCTGTGCGCATTAGTGGTGCTAGTGTCGCTACTTGCTGGCATCAAGGCCGATCGCGGAGACGTCAAAATTAACGCGTATGATCATCTCATAAGGGTGATGCTAGATGGAGGAGAGGCAGAGGCGACAAGAGAGACAGACGGACAGACGCGTATGGAAGATATCGGGATAGTCCGATTATACCTATGCGATGGGCTATTATGGAGTTTAGATTCGAGATACGATTGATCACTAATTTCAGATCAAATTAGGCTTAACAATTGGTGTCCATTTATAGATGATTTTTGTTACAATACTGTAGCATTAGTTATATATACTTAACATCTCGTTTTGCATAATTTTTAACAATTCGTTTTGTATTATTTAACTACAATTATAAAGTTCTATAGAACGAGAAATAGTGTGAGAACGTTGTACATAGACAAGCAGTATAAATTGATGTTATTTGGAAGCCCGTATAAAGTCTATTAATTCTAAACGAATTCCCAATTAACGAGGCGAAGAATTCAACCAGAAACGGGTTTTTAAATACGGCTACCTCAATATATATATATATATATCGTTCCCGATAGATACGCCAGAAAACTATCCCGTAAAACCAAGTCAATTAATTATCCTACTTACACCTAATTAATTCTCCAGATTTAACAGCTATATATTATTTCCAAGAAATAACACAGGGCGACCGCGCAATGTCGGCTTGTTTATTCTACTTTTCGATTATCCTGGTCGCGTTTTCGACGCGCAGGCAGGCGCATATATTACAATATTTGCGCGCGGTGTCTTTGCAAAATTTCTGCGACATTAATTTTATTGAATATCGCCGGAAGCTGCTTGGTATATACTTCTGCAACATTGCTATATAACATTCAATGCGCGACATATGGCTACCGTATTTCATAAGCGCTGAATGCGTTATACTTGCTACTGGCGAATCTATTGATCCGTAAGCCTATCAATGGAAATGCTGGAGCATAATAAACAATAGAGGCGACACGATGAATCATTGTGTTATACGTATACTTTTTTTTCCTAGGATCGCCGTGCATTGTTATAATTCGACTTTGAACGAATAATTCATTGTCATCAAGTACATAGTAATTATTAAAAGTTTGAATAAACTCACAAGTTCATTTCTGGCATTTGTAAGTGTATCAACAAGGATAAACAGCACAGCAGGTTTCCCATCGCAAAATAATTTTCTGACGCCATCATCATTGCACGTTCCATCTCTCTCTTTCCTCATCTCCTCGAGTAGAACCTAATTTTCGCGACGGCATCACGGCCGGCTTTTACGATACCACCCGCTGCATAATCCCCCCGCATGGCGGCATCCCCGGGGCGTCGTTTCCCAGAACCGCGAACTTTCTCCACCCTCTGCCTCTTGAAAAAAAGTGCTCAGATAAGGAAACTCACCGACAGGAACAAGAAACGTATAACTCCACGGAAGACCGCAAGAACGCAAACAACACTACACCGCGATCTCTCGAACAAAAAGGGCATCATGAGTCGTTCACCGGTATAATACTAACCCCATGGCTCTCGCGTATATATGAGGAGAGGCGAGAGCGGGGGGAGAGAGCTCGTGTTGCGGCGAGGCGCGTACATCCGCGAGGATTACCCGGGGCTTGGGTAATGACCCGGCGTGTCTCTGGTGGCAGGAGAGCAGCGGCAGCAGCAGCCACCGCCATCGTCTCTTCCGTGGCCGGGCGCGTGTCTGCGGAAGTGGGTTGACTGGATCAATTATGGAGAGTATCGAGCCCGCTGCGAGGGTTATCTCGAGACAGGTCATCGGGGAGACGGGCTCGACTGGCTGACTTCTGAGCCCCGCGTCCACGGATCTCTCTCTCTCTCTCGCTCGCGAGTTCGACCTACTATAGTCAGGGGCCGAAAGGTTGAACCGAGCGCTAATGAGATCCAATGAAAAATCGAGCAGGTGCGGACGCGGCGGGCGCCGCTATATAGGTACATAAGCTTGAGCTACTGAAACGCATTACGGGCGTCGCGTATCAACTCGCTGAGGGGCCGCGTGGCGAGCTGGACCGATCAAGGATTCATGCGCGCGCCCTCGGCAAATTAACGAGAATTAGCCCGCTGCTGCTACTGCCTTTGATTCGAGATATATGCCCGCTGAGACTGTGGCGTGCTTTTGGTCTTGTTCTTGGTCTTTTTTCGGGGGGGTATTCTTTGACGTAGAGTCGCCGAGCTGCACTGCGTCCCTGGGGGATTTGAGGGCTATCCGGGTGCGCTTGGGTGATGGTAACCGAGAAAATAGGTTACTTGTTTGCTCCAACCTCTTGTGATTAACATAATGCTTTCGTTGTTCGTTATTATACCGATATACCTATGGTGAAATTTGATTAATGCAAATTTTCCTTTTAATTAAGATTCAAGTGCGTATATATTATATAATTAAATTAGCATAACTTGTAATGTAAGGTGAAAATTTTTCATTTCGAAGTTTTGCCATAGTAGATAGATGCGTTTTAAAGATATACGGTAATTTTATTCATAAATTAAATGAATGTTTAATAATCCGGTTGCGTGTAATCCATTTCTGAATACATTGCAAGCGTGTGCCAAATAATCAACTATTTACTTCAGTTATACTCGTGCTGACTGTATTTATCGATAAACCGACGAGTATCCAATATTTGTTATTAAACTTCATTTTGGTATCGATAAGGTGGAAATTAGTTTCAAAAAATACCGCGTTCGCAGTATTAACGGTGTTATGCAAATATTATACACGCGATTTTCCATTCGACAATCATAATCATCGCATTCATACGCGGAAACGTAATCAAAGTTGCCTTCTCGCATGAATGAAAATGGAATGATGTAACATTATAATTTTATACATTTGCTAAAAAATTGAAAATAACAATAGAGGGCTCGTTGTGCCAATAGGCTGTATATAGCTCGTCGTGACTTACCGACAATTATGGATCTGACGACTATATCAGAGATATAGACGTCGTCGACTCAGCTGAGTCTTCCTCTATAACATATTATTAATTCTTTGGGAGCTCCTACTAGGTTTTTACCTATTTTGTTCTTACAATGTTCTTTTGGAAAAGATTTCCGAGATACCGAAACATTTTGCTCACACATTTTGCCCCTTGACATAAAATTTTTCTTCTTTCCCCTTACATACGCACGCACACGCACGGTTCTGTTGAGGGGGCTCGTTTATTAATCAAATAAATTAAACCGCTCATCCTTCGCCGGTCGAATTAGCAGCGTCTAGCCCGGATTTAGAGGCGGGTCCTCTACATTATACCTATACCCAATTTAAGATCCTCGCATATTTATGTATACATACGAAAGCGAGGTAGCGAGAGCGAGAGAGAGAGGGAGAGAGATTTTCGGGCTAAGTAAACAGCGCCGCTCGCTCGCTCATTTGTCATAGGCAGTCCATGAATATGCAAAGCGGTGGTTGTGGAGGGGGGAGGGGGGCGTCGAGAGTTCCCCACAGCGTATATATCGCAGTAGGGGCGGCTCCTCTACTGCGCGCCGCTGATTACACGTTATTATCTTACCGATCATCAATTTGCGTAATTAGGCGATCTCGACGCGAAGCGAGGGAGCAACCTCGTCCTCGATAATGAGCGCGTTGCGCTGTGCTCCTCTATATGCGTGTATACGCGTCTAGCGCGGGAGGTAGCCCTCGTTCTCTCCCTCTTCCCACCATCTCCCCTCTCTCGCTCTCTCATCACTTTCCCTTTCTGAGCATATATACGAATGCCGCCCGTGTCGCGTGCATGTAAGCACAACCGAGGCGAGATGAAGCTGTTGCGTTGCTTCGCTGTCTTTTTTGGTGGTCTGGTCGAGGGGTAGGTTATACGTGCGTGTAGAGCTGTTCCATTGTGGTGTTTTGTGTGCACAACTCGAGGGAACAATGACTGAGCATCGAGAGATAATGGCACTGATTATGTCTGTCGGTCGCGTAGCCTGCATTGTGTACTCAATTTTTTCTCCTATATAGTCTGAGTGCAGCACTATCGGACAGGGGTGCGAGAATACTCGGCGCGACATGTTTCAATTGTATCGAACTTTTTCTTCCAACTCGAGTCAAATATTCAGTATTGTTAAACTATTTATATTGTAATATGATCGACTCATCATATACAAAGTTAAACTACTCGAACCACGAACCACAAGAAACACCTCGAACTCGGCCAAGCTATTTGATTTAGGTCAAAGGATTCGAACTATGTCAAAGGGTTTAAACTATCACTTTCATAACAAGGTTGCAAATACTTAATGAATTTTCTAATCAGTACTCTCCTTACTTATTAATCAATGATTCGATTTAATTAAAACTTGAATTCTCAATAGAATGCAACTTTATGATTTTGCTAAAAATAGCCGAGATTGAGCTTTTTTCACAATATTGAAAGTTTACAGTTCTGATTAGTTATTGATTACCTATAGGTGATTATAATCACCTCATTTTTTATCTTATTTTTTTATCTTTTTATCTTTATCTTATATTTATGTTATCTTCTGATAAGAAACTTCGCAATTCTGTTAAAGAGTTATTATTTGTAAATCCTAGTCCTTTCTATCAACAGATCTCTTTGATCAAAGAAACTTCTGAAGTGTAGTTGAATCGTCCGCAATTATTTCGAACAATCCAATGCTTTTCAAAGTATTTGACTAAAGTTCAAACAGTTCAATCATATCGAACTATCCACGAGAGAGATAGTGAGAATGAGAAAAATAGCGAGTAAGGGAGAGAGAGAGACGTTACATATATACAGTTGCGGAGAGAAATAGAGAGAAGTATAGAGGAAGAGTGAGCGAACAAACGCTTAACCGCACGAAATTGAACTGTACTAAGAAATACAAATTGGTAACCAAGAGTAGAGAACAAGAGAAACTAGATTTAATTGCCCATTTGTGACAAAGCCTAACGAAGTACTACAATGCCATTGACAGGCAAGTATTATCGGGAGAGGGTAGAAGTTTGACGCTCCCTCCCTCCCTCCCCTTTTCACACTTCTCATGAACATCATAGAGTGCAGATCAAGCCCTACGTAAAAGCATATACAGGACCTTCTATCTCTGAGTATTATACTTGAATGCTGAACTTGTTATCAACTTTCAAAGTAGGAATATGATTACGTAATTGAATATTAACTAAATTGTTTTTTTATAAAACAGGAGTTGAACTAAATTATTTTAGCCAAAGTTTAATTTTATTCTCTTCCCCAAATAATAACCGTTTTTGTTATTTTTCTCAAAAGTTTTGCTTATTGTATCTGAACATAACCAGTGTTTCAATAAAATGCTATGATTTTTCACATAAATCTTTTTTGTGGAAAATGTTCTAATATTTTTCAGTTTGAAAGCCACCAATTGCGAATAAGCGTAAAGAGTTATAGGGAAATACAAAAATTCAACAATATAAACTACTGCTCTTCAACAGTTTATTTTTAATATATGCGATTCAGAAATTCCAAACTAACATAAGAATTAATATATTCCAGGAAAATCCTTATATAATATCAATGCCGTTTGGTAATAAGTTATGCAACTGGTGTACACAGTTATTATATCGAGGAGTGCAGAAATATCACTCGGTGTAGTACATAACCGCATACGATATTGTTTAAAGAAAAATATAGCGCGTCCGGCTGGTAAGCGAAATCGAATTATCCGAACGAACGAAGGCATTCGTAAATAATCGGGCAAACAGAGCAAGGGCGTCGTTCCGCCGAATGTGCTCTAAACGTGCGCAGAAAGCCTACAGTGGGCTAAATAAATCTTTATCTCGGCCGTCCACCTACTCTCCCTCTCTCTATCTTTCTCATCGCTTTCCTCCTATGAATAAAGCTTTTTGTACGCGCGTACGCTCTCTTTCTCTGTATGTCTGCCTGTCTATCTCTCTCTCTCACTCACGCACGCGACCGCAAAAAAAACACACAGAGCGAAAAAGATCGGATCCTAACGCTCGCTGGCTGCACAAACAGCCGATGAAGAATTATAAGCTTCCGAATGGATCTGCGCCGCTTTCGTTCTCTCGCACACACACACGTACGTTTCGTTCTCCTTTCCGCCTTCCTTTTTCCTCGTGCCCGCGTACACAGAGTGGGAGGAGGACTACACATGCGCGCGCGCGAGCGCTGGATCCCGTGTTTGCTTTCCAAACTCTCCGCCGGCAGCGGCAGCCGATATCTCGACCCTCCTCTCTCTTTTCGTTCTCTCTCTCTCTCACTCTCTGTTGCTAGTGCTATAAATTTCCAGCGGAATTCCATCACGCGGGGCGAGTGTCCGCGCCCACGTATGAGAAAGAGAGAGAGAGGGAGCGTACTACCGCAGGCTATAAATAAAAACAATTTTCGTGAAAGGGGCGGCGACGTACACCCCCACGCGATTTTTCGATATATACGTTATAGGTGAACGTTGGGCGATGATGGGGGTGCGGGTGTGTGCGGAGTTATGCCAGAGCGACAAAAGAAGCCGGCGCTCGCGTCAGCGGCTTTTCCGCACGACTTTTAAACGGCGGAGTGACATTGCTGTGAAGAAGAGAGAGAGAAAGAAAGCTCGATGCATCGTCGCTAGGAATTCAGAAAATATTTGACCCAGTTTCGCGAGTTTGAAAAAATAATAGCGATTCTACCGAGTTCTGTTTTGGCCCATGTTTCAAAGCATATATTTAGATATTTCATTTATAAACGCGTGTTTTTATCAAGCTTTTATGACTTGGTATCTGGATATAATAGTGTAGCCTTTTTAGAACGTACTGTTCATCATAATTGAAAGTACTGTTAAGTTTATTAAACTTATGATGTCTATTATATTTGAAAGTTTTGATTTATATTTCATCACACATTATATAAGTTAATTAGTATGACGGTTTCAGGAATGCAATTATAATTTACTTAGGTTTGTAAAAATAGATGAAGCGCTTGACCTGAACAACGTTATTGGCGACCGGGTATACTTATGTGGACCTCGACTTGGATATTATATTGAACTTTGATATGGACTCCAAAAACTGCTAAATATATTTTACTCAAAAACTGATCCATATAGAAAAACGATACTTTATATAGTAAAAGTTCATTTCAGTATCAACTAAAAAGGTACGAAGCGTATATTACCTGGAAATTATTATCAGCGCTTTTGAAATTGTTAAACAAGTTTTATACCTGTTAAACAATATTAATTACAAAAGTTATAGACATAATATAAAATAAAAATTAGGCTATTACACACTTACTATACGTTGCCTCAATATATGACAACCTGTTCGTTTAAACATTGTATTTTGAACTATTAAAATATAGATAATCTTTCTGAAATTTCATACAGTTACATTTTTTCACTATGTAATGGTTATACGTTCAATACAAAAATATGTTTTATTTTTGATGACTTCCAATAACGTACAATTTAAAAAAAATAATATTTTTCTCTCAATGTATTATTTTCACAAAATTTTACTCGAAAAAAATACGGTCGACCGTGAGGCCTCTTCTGAATTTTCCACTTACTGTAGTTTTCAGGGCACTCCTTGATGCTTTTATTGAGATTGAACAATTGTTTTGTAAACTATCTATCTTTTGAAAAATAAAAGTATTTCTATATTTAAAATTGATACTGAAATAACAATCATGGATATGTCAAAAAGAAAATATAGCAGTGAACGTTTTCTTATTCATATTCAATAACACGTAATATACAGAAAAGAAAAACTTTTGATTCATCATTTGAAACAATTGAAACTCATTCAGGCTTGATGCTTCCAGAAATAAAAAAACCCACTTACAATAAATTCATTGACACACAGCTTTCGTAAATTTAATGTCTAAATAAACCCTTGATTGAGAAGTATCTTATTCCGTTTATCGTGGCACGACTGCTTAATTTCTCCACATAATAGGTACTTAGTTTATAATGTGTAACTGCGTAAATTCAAAATGATTTTATTACTTTTTGATTTTGTGTATAACTAATTGTATCCCTTTGAATCACTATCATAGCTATTGGCATCATTTTTTTCCAGTTGTAAAGAATTGTATTCTGATTGAATGCGATTGAATGCGAACTTTGAAATTTAAAAAAACAAAGAAATTTTTTAAATATCAGTATAAAACAATAAAACAAAAATACTTTCCCGAATGAAAACGGTGAATATCAAAAGTGACCCGTATTCAGTCAAACCCCGATTCTTTGTAAGTCCTGTGATATTAATGAATACGTATACAAACACAGGCACACATATAGTTTCATGAAATTTTTTTTTTGTTCTATACAACAAATCTTACTCTAGGAGGAAGCGAAAAATACTGAACCTTGTCAACACTAACAATCAATATACATAATCTCATTTCTTCCATTGTATTCAATCGATCCACACGCGTCTATTCTAAAGAAAAGAAACCTATATAGCTTACTGCACCGCAGGCACGATAATCACCGGCGGCCGATCTATACGAGCCACTACGAAATATAGTTTTCGTATAGTTTGGGGACGCGCTTGGCCCTTGAGGCTTATGTACACATCGTTGCTGCTGCCGCTGCCGTTGGGACCCGTTAGACGGACATCATAGCCCCTGTGCGCTCGCGAGTCTATCCTCGGGGCTATGGGCCATTGTCGTCTCGTTAGCCCCTTCGCTTTTTTCCGGCGCACATAATAATAAGCAATCGTCCTTCATCGCTTTATCTCGCGATCGCTTCTCTTCTTCTTTTTCTATATATGATGTGTATAACATGTAGATGTAAAATAAGAGAAAGAATAACGCGTGTAAGAAATGTATACGGCTTTCCTCGAGTGCCTTCCTTTTTCATCACCTGGGCGTGTTTTCATAATGCAGGGATTGTTAGCTGGTCGCGCATCGATGACACAAAACTATATGGACGAGCGCGAGCCCGAGTCGTTACCGCGTATATAGATGCGACGGCTTCCCTTTTTGTCGCTCCGCGGTCGTCTTTTACGAGGTGCAATAAAAAAAGAGAGGTAAAGAAGTTCCTCGGCATTCGTGAATGCATCAGTGAGCTATTTTTTCCTCGTAAAAAATTCCTTTTTTTTTTTTTTTTAAAGAGCGAGAAGAAATTATAATATGCACGATGGGTTTCGTGCGAAAATATAACGGAACGCGTGCGGGGGCGGAGTACAACGGAATTCGCTGTAAGCGGCATTTTGCGTTTGAGGCATGATTTGTTGTGCCGGCTGATGGATTAAAGTTGCAGAAATGCGATTTTTCAAATGATGTTTACAGGTAATTGGCCTTTTTAATTTTAATAAGAGGTTTTCGTGGGATAGTAGAGAGGAAAAAGCACGGTGCCGTTTAGAATTCCTTTTGTGTAGCAAGAATCTCATTATTATTCATATTACAATGGTTGCGCTGCTTTTGACGTTAAAAAGAAATTGGTTTACTGAAATTTTATAGAATAAAATTGCCAATTACAGTATACAACGTCACTCAATAATAATTAATCACAATTATTATATGTTATTTACATTGAAAGCATTTTTAATGGAACATCATTATTTGACAACATTATTTATGAAATTTTGATACTTTTTTCATTTTGCTTTAAAAGTTTTTAATGAGACGCTCATCATAATAACCATAGCGACGAATCCGTGCAGTCTATTCGTAGGAAATTATAACTTTAAAGTTGATATTTGCAGAAATTAGTTGAGCAAGTATTTAATCACTTTTCCCTTGCGTTTGAAAAAAGAAGATACGGCATTGTACACCCTCACATATTCGAGTATTTATTTTCCTTTCTGACTCCAATATCAAACCATCTTTGGCCAGCAGAAAAATCCAGGAAAACCTCTAAAAGCATATACCTAATAACGGATCCGGTTAGTAGTATGTAGCTAACTGGGGTGAGGTGGAGGGGCAGAAGAGGTACGATGTCCGGCCGGGCCGACGGAAAGCTCACCGTCCGCTCGCCCTCGCGAGGATATGCACACTTGTGCAGATTCCGCCGCCACGGTGGAAGCTTGCGCAATTTCGGCCGAGCAGCCATTCCCGTCGATTTCGCTGTTTGAGTTTGTGACGTAAGAAAACGATGGCGCGACGCGGCTTTTTTGGCAATTTGGTAGATTGAATTTTCGGGGAGAGAGAAGAGAGAGAGAGAGGCAGAGTTATTTATGATGATTTCGATAGGAGGGAGGTTGGAGGCGATGTTTGGGAGAGTTGGGCATATATGAATGAGAAGGGTTAATTTGTTAATGCGATTTTGGAATGAAGCATGATTTACGGGCACCCTTCAATTTGTCAAGAGTGGATGTTACGTTCATTGTATTAACATTAGCGGGTTGGGTAGGACTATGTGACAGGCTTTTTATACTGAAAAACTCGCTGCCAACTCATTTGCACTTACCTTCCTCATAATTAATTTATCGTTCGTTTACATTGATTATTAATACTGGGAATTATAAATCATATTATTCGACTGGTTTAATTATTAATGATACGCAAAATGTTAATATAGTCCCAAGTAATTTTAATTGTCAATATAAAGTTATATAAAATTTGGTTCGGTTTTGGAAACAATAATAATGCATGATCAACGTTAGCTTTAAAGTACAAAATGAGATATTTTAAAAATAATTATTAAATTCGTACACGAGAGGTTACTTTAAATAATTCAAGTATATAATTATAAAGAATATACCATCATTACATGGCCACGTAAATATTAATAACTACAGTAATTTGATAAATTATTTTAATAACTATTTGCGATTCACATTAAACCAACAGCACGAATAACGAAAATTATATTTAATTGCAACATAACATATAAAATCCATGAATTATATAATACCTACAGAAGCACAAGTCTTCAACGTTAACTGAAACTGACTCTTTTACAGCCAACACCAGAATTTCCATGATCGGGCAAAATAACAATCCAGCCGCGCGTATAAAATCATTTTCCCCTCTGTAAGCACCGCCCGACCATCTTCTCGCCACAGAAACAACGTACCATATATATATACGCGTATAGCCAATTCCATCCCGCAGTTAATGCCACGCAAAGCCCCAGACAAAAGACACGCGCGTGGCCCAAACGTCACGTCGTCCCATCCCGATAAAACTCTGACGTCGAAAGATTAGGGACGCGCGCGTAAGGGAAGGCCAACACAAAAAACAACACACCGCAGTGGGCAGATATTTCCTACTCGAGCGCGCCGGATATCAGACGGGGTGGGTTTGACGTAACGTGCGCGTGCATATACGCCGCTGAATGCGTGTGGTGATTGCACAGAGGGAGGCCGCGGCGACGGGGGAAGCAGGAGCGAAATGGAGTCAAACATTGTTGCGGCAAAGTGGACGCGAGGTCTCGTGAAACGGGACAGGCCGAATGAGCGAGAGAGTGTGTGTGTAAGGGAGAGAGAGAGAGAGAGGAGAGAGAGAGGAGAGGTCCCCTGCAGCGCGCGCAGAAGCGTTTCGAAACTTTGTTAAATTTCACGCCATTTGAGTAAATGGCGCGGGAGAGCGAGTGAGAGGGCCGCAGATCAAATAGACGGATATTTAGCTGCTATACGGTTTCCTTTCGATCGTCTATCCACTGACGATATCCCTCTCGTGATACGTTGCCTTTCACGTTGTTGTTTGATCCCGTACATTACATAGACCCGTGTGCTATTAAAAAGTAATTGTTACGTTTAAATGAATTTCTGAGCGTGTACGCGATTGCGCGGGATATTTATTCGGCTGCTGATATCGTGTAATGCACTCTCCCTGCCGGGCAAACAAATAAATTTCGTATCTTACGGCTCGTGTCGATATATTTCGTTTGCTCTCTCGTGTGCTGTATCTGTTGATCCTCGCGTGTTAACACTTTTAAATAATCGAGAGGGGCATATGTGAATTATTGCTATGAAAGGAACTTCTGTATGTGTAGAAAGTGCAAACGTTGTGGAAGGTATTTGATTTTTTTTTTTTAAATAATAAAATTAAAAAAATATTTTTTAATGAATTCCGCAGAGTAGCTTTATTTTAATAGGAATTGCAAAACTGTCGAAGAGGAATGTTCGATATAACTTTTTTTTCTTTTAATGCGAAATTCCAATTTCATTTGCCGATCGATTTCCACGATAACTTGATTATATAATAAATTTATATTGACCTATTTTCGCCAGGCAATGCGGTCGCGCACAGGGCGCCGTCAGCCTTGTTAATGCGCGTAAAATATAGGTTTGCGGTAGGTACATGCGTGTTAGGATTGTTGATGCATCCCGATAAGAGCATATCACGGCTTTCTAATTGATACTTGATTTTGAATTCAATAACTTGCTATACTTTATTTTATCGTAAAAAAATTGATCTATATATTCGTCTAACAACGTAATTGAACTACTAAGGCAACGCAGATGAAAATGATTTACTTTTATGTTAAAAATGGAACTTACAATACACATGTGTACGTAATTGTATATGAAAGTAGGCACTTGTGAAATCTGTAGCATTAATGTAACATGAATAAAACATTTGCAGACGTTTTGTCGAACCTTTCGTAAATCTTACATTTACCTTTCACGCTTTTATCGTAATTATAACGATCCGCCTTTTTACACTCGAAGCAAAATCTGCGGGCTAAAATTTATTCCACAAATCTGCAACTACGGCGAAATCAATAATAGCATGGATATACGGACGCGCGGAACCGAAGAATTGTCTGCATAAACTCGCTCTGGGCACAGGGACCGCACGCCATAAAGCAATCCACTTAGCCGTTAGAGTGGAAATTCCACTCGAAGAAATTAACCGTGCGGTGGTCCGCCCTCATGTATATATATATAGCGAGAGCAAGGGACGCTACCTCAAGGCGCTCCTTGGCCTCTTGATATAGGTACCTACTGCGCGTAGAGAAGGACGCAATCTTGAGGTTCTCCGGGATCGAGAGGGGGGTCACACCACTAGACTAGCTAGCCGGAGAAGGGCCAGCCGGCTGCAGCAGGCTTCCAAAGATGACCAGCTGCTGCTGCAATCAGCTGTGATCCCTGATGGTCGGGCGATGCACAGAGACTGGAGGAAGGGATTCGCAAACTTACTTCCGCGGTCGGAAGTAAATACGGGCCGGGAGTGGGACAAGTGATGAGTGGCCCTGATTTCAGGGCGAGGACTGTTAGATCGTTACGATGGAGACGTTTCCTGGAAATGATGAAAAATATCGCTTGATAAACCGATCGTGTGTTATTGGTAAAATTGGAGTGTTCCTTATCGATCTTTATTAGTATATGATTGTAAAGTTATTGTTTGCGCTTAGAAAATAAGTACGATTCCCAAAATTCTTGAAATTTTATTTTGGTAAAATGACTGAAAACAGTGGAGCTTATGTATAAACTGCTTTCAGATATATTTATTGTAAGTTCGCTCATTTCCAACTCGTTTTTTTTTTAAAGTGAAACAGGCGCGTATAATACGCGACGGACGTGGATATGGTTACCGTCGCGTGGGCTGTAGGGGGACATCCGAAAAGGATTGTTATACGGGTACATTCTAGTTTTCAATTATCGATTCGCCGATAAGGTTGAGACTACCGTGACGTTCGAACGAAAATGTTTCTGCGCTATTTTTATATTGCTAAGCAATTGGTAACAGAGAATTGCAAGTGAGCGAGATATGCTTTGTGTGCTGACAACCGCACTTTCTTATGTACATAGAGTTTTATGTTAACTTTCCTGTTGTTACTGTAAATAAATACTTGGAAAACTAGAGACAGAAAACAGTCTCCTTTACTTTCTCTTGTTCGCGTTATGTATACATGAGCATTGTTGAGACATAATGTAATTACATCGATTTGGAATAATGTTTGCAAACTTTTCATCTTTACAGAGGACCGGACTTTTCATCTTTACAGCAGTTATTTCATCTTTACAGAGGACCGGAAAGTCGATATATCGGTTCGAGCAATGATAGGAACTACATGATACAAGATACAACAACATTGGGCAATTTTCTGGGCGTTCTGAAATCTCAAATTCTCATAAAAAATAAATCAAAATTATTCTTTTCTTGATGAAAAATACTCGAAATCTCGTTATATGTTCAAAAATAGAATCTTTCCCCCTTCCTTCAGAAGTAAAATACTCGCTGACCGGAATTTCAGCCACTTCAGCTTTGCATAATTAACGGTCTGCCTATATATTCTCTCTCTCTCTCTCTCTCTCTCTCTCTCTCTCTCTCTCTCTCTCTCTCTTTCTCACATCCAACCACCGTACAATCAACGCGGCTCTGCTGATTCCTCGTACGCATACGAACTGCGCACGCGCCGCTGGTTACGCGAATCGACGATATAGATGATTAACTTAAGTGGGCTCGTCGGGCTCTCGCGCATATATATATGATCGGGCTGAAATTCGGACTCTCTCTTTCTCACATACACACACACACGCACACACACTGCAGCGTGTCGCTTATTGGAATTTATTCCGGCACGTCGGGCGTCGATTCCGCGGAATTCAATTTATATCTTGCATGAGCCTTTGCGCACGCGTGCACAGCACGATGTATACTATCTCGGTGAGTGCTTTTTAATGAAAAGAGGGATAATTCCGTTTATATTTGGGTTAGCCAAACGAGTTTTCATATATTATTATTTATTTGCATTTTCAATTTATATATACCTATATATAGATTGCGTGCAGCATGAAAAAATGATGCATGCATGTTTCTCTGTATATAATGTAATTTGTTTATTCCTGAGAAAAATTTTCAATCTGATTTTTCGTGATCCATAGGTACTAGAAATATGTTCGCTATATTTATTTATGTAGAAGAGTCGATCTGAAGAATTGTGTTTATTGAATATTTGATCTGAGCGCAGAGTAAATTTATTTACAAATGATTTTTTATTTTATTTTATTCGATGCGACCGGAAATCGAAACCATGCATATTTTAACGATTGCAGGTGTATATATTTCTTTCTTCAATTTTTCCTTCCATTAGAATATGAATTACACACAAATGAAAATTAAATTATGGTTCCGTTTATTTCGAGAATTCCTATATGTTAAGCCCGAAGAAGAGCGATCAATAATTTTACTTGTTGTAGAATATTCTTACCTTCAAAATGTAGGATCAAATGTAGTCGAAATTATAATATCCTGGCATTTCACTTTATTATATAATTTACTCATTAAATCAATCAACAGTTTCAATAGCTGTATTATGAGTTGCAATGGATTTTAATACTTAAAATAATTGCTTATTTACGAATGGAGTTTTGTCCTTTACTGTTTAAATTTATTAATAACAGTACGAAGTCCTTATTCCAGCTGTTAATTTACAGAATTCCAGTCTGTCTCATTCACGAAATCTAGGTCTGCGTATTGCATATATGCGCATAATATTGTAAGAGTAAATGGTAATGTTTGAATATAGCAATATCTGTAAAATGAATTTTAATTCATGGGCGATATATAGTTAAAATTACAGCAACTTGGAGACGTTGCTTTTATGTAATAATTGAAATTAATGTTAAAAGCACGAAGTCCTTGTTCCGGCTGTTAATTTACAAAATCTCAGTCTGTCTCATTAACGAAATTGCCACATTAAATTGCACGAAATTCGAAACTGTTTTTCTATTTTGTACGTCAGAACGTAACAGCTATAAGAAAAAAAAAACATTATTTCCTCCGTTTTCATTAAACAATTTTCAGTTCAGAAATTCCAACCCTTTAACGAGTTCTTTTTTCGGAATTAGGATACGTAATGAATTTTTGTGCGAGTTAGTACTACCCGTACGCAAAGGACATTGATATCCGAGGGTAATAAAATATTTTTCCGAACCGCATACCACATTCTCGTTTCTCTTTCTCTCACTTTCACTCTTTCTCTTTTTCCCTTTGCATCTCTGTCCCTCTAACACCCTTTTACCGGAAAGCGCTCCATTTTTCCCGTCTTCTTTTTATTTCCTTTTCTCTTCCTCTCTCATTTCCCTTCATCCCGTGCTTTCATGCTGGTTTAATTAAATAATGTAACTCTTTCTAATATCGAACGTGCACTCTGCATATACGTCGATGCGTTTCAACATATTTCTGAGAAACGAAATATAATATTTTCGAAAATATCGCGAAAATACGTTCGTGTACGCGCGAATGTTCCTTCGTACCGAAAAATATGGCTTTTAAAGCAAAATTTTCGGCTGAGTAGCACAATACATTAGGAGTCCGTGATGTTCCCGAGCGCATGGAAAAAAGCTACGACACTCTCGCGCTGGCGAATAAAGTAACGAGAAAGCTTGATGTTTTGAGCGCTTGTTTTTTTGCGATCCACCCGCGAGGAGCTTCGACGTAATATTATGGCTTTCTCAAACGAGATTGCGCCGGTTTTCCTTGAATAAACAAAGATAAATCAACCCCATAAGTTTCAGTTCTTTCATCGTGATGCTATTCAAGTTTTTGCTTATATACAATCGCGCCCTCCACGCGCGACAACAGCTTCCCGTCGTGATCCGCTTAAACTTTTAGCTTCGGCTTTCATTCAATCCTGCGCAAGAGAGCTAGAATCCAAATCAAGAATAAACGACTCGGCGTTCTCGGAAATGTTCCGGCAAGTGAAAGAGAAAAATTAAGACGCGCGCGAACCGTGCCGACAATTTTCGCGCACTACAATATCGGCCAGAGAACTCGATAAAACTTCGTCGGCGGTGAGGGGCCGATCGGCAATTTAAAAAGCCACTTAAGCCCGGCGCTGCCCCATTCGTAAATCTCGGCGTTGGCGGGCAACAGGCGAAGCCCGTTAAAAATTCCCAACTCGGACTCGGGAAGAAAAAGTCCGCGGGACGCAACGTATTCCCGATAACTTTTTTCCCTAAGTTTCCCGTCGCGGCTATCGGCACCTTCCTTTTCTCTCCCTCCCTCTCTCTTTCTCCCTCCGTCCGAACTATCTCTCGATTAGCCTTCGCTGGCTCCTATCGATATATCCACCTCTGAAAACCAGTACAATCTGGCCCCGTAAATTCCAGTTTATAAATACCAGCGAGATCGTATTCACCGTGTACAGGCGGTGGTTACACGTCCCGAATTATTGATCGCGATCGCGTCTCTTCGCATACGCGCAAGTGCGCGTGTGCCGATAAAGCCGACTCCCCGATTAAAGCCTATGCGCGTAAAATCGAGGATTTCTCGGCTGGCGCGCACTAACCATTTATTAAGGCCGTCATAAAGGGCTGGAATTATATCGGCCGTCGCCACCGTTGCATGGATATTATAAAAAGAACAGGCTCGTTATAGAGCGCTGCCTGATTATTGGCTGCGTATAAAAAGTTGCAGCTTGTGTGCAAAAAATCGGCAACCCGTGTGTATGCGCGCCGGTTGAAAATCAATTACTGGTCGATTTTGTTAGAGTGTTTGATAAACAATTTCAATTAACCAGAGTAATTAAAAACGTAAAAGAAGTATAATATTGACTGCATAGATTGTTTTATTTGATAGAATCGTGTCTTCCGAATGAAATTCAATTAGTTTACGGTGGAATGTGAAAAACAATTATTAATAATTAAATATTGAAATGCGAAAAATTTATTTTTTCTAAAATACTGTTCTAAGGCAAAGGATATTTGAATTCAATATCGAAGAACGATCCGAAATTATTGGAAGCTATTTTAACACAAGACTTTTGGATCAACTAAAAAATCATAAGTTTCTTGAAATTTGAGATCCTCTTTTAAAAGAGTGATGGATGAAATCTGTCATCACAATAAGACTGTTTTGATTGGTTATTGTAGACTCATTTGATTGGTCTATATAG
>UXGD01002416.1:0-26223 GCA_900474315.1 Torymus auratus | reverse complement strand
TGAAAATATAAAGATGTAACATTGGCTTCTTTGTTACTTTCAAGTTCAAAATGTTCTTTTAATTTGTCTTGGAGTATTTTCTTCTCCTCATCACTCATATTTTGTGGATTCATTCCTATTACTAACATTAAATGATCTAATCGAGTTGTTCTAGCAGTTACTTGCCTCCAGTAACCATCATGCGTTACTGGATCAAAAACATCCAATTCTGACTCTTGAACAAATTTTTGTAGGATCTATGAAAATAGAAAAATTTGAAATACTTTTGCATTAAAATTTTTTCTTTTTATTTTTCTTTTTTTAGAGATATACTTTTATGGCAGTTTTCATCCTTTCAGGAATATGACAAAGGTTGTCAATTGGCCCTACAGCTGTCGAACCGGCAGCATAACTTGACATTCTAAATCCAATCATCTTTTGGGTGCCAGATACATCTCGACCTGTTTTTAACACACACATAAAATATTATAAATAGTTAGTAATACATTTAATTTGTTATTATTCATGTCTCACCAATTGTGAATTCACATTTGTTTCTATAACCATTTATAACATCAGTATGAACAATTTTTCCTAATTCACATGGTAAACCATCATATTTATTTTTTTGCTCATTAAGCCAATCACCCACATCTTTATTGACTTTTGAAATTTGTTCACCTAAGCTATTTATGATTTTTCTCATTTCCTTCTGTTTAAAATCTAACTGAAAAAATGTATACATAAAATATAGAATGGAATTTTATAAAAATAATTTTATACAATGATAAAAAGTTTATTACTTGTTCTTCATATGGCATGTCACACAAAGGAACTGTATTTTTTTTTATTCTATCTTCTGGCGACAGAGAATCAATTTCTGGTTCTGCTTTAAACTTTTTATTATTAGATTCTTCTTTTCTTTCAAGTTTCCTTTTTATATAAGGATCTGGTGCTGGTTTTGCAACCTACATAAATTATATATAATTAATTTAGTTTTTAATTTAATAATAAATCAACAAAAAATGCCAAATTTTATTTACCTGAGCTGTCAATTTTGCATGTTTCCATTCAACACCATTGATGGCAGTGATTGCTTTTTTTCTACCCTCTTCACTACGGAAGCACACATATGCCCAGCCACTACCCCTTTTAGGAGGTTTAATTTTACTGGCATTCAATTGAAGCTTGTCATTAAGAAATTTTCTAAACTCTCCAATGCCATAATGCTTTGGTAACCCTCTGATTTCAATTTTGAATTTTTCCGTTGTAGAACTATCCCTCTCAAGATAAGCATATACGTTTTCTCCATTTTCTGTCTTTTCTTTCGCTTCATCTGTTGCATTTTTTTCTGACTTTTCGTCCACCACATTTTCTTTCGACGTTTCATTTACAGTATTTTCTTTCACATCATCTGTTACATTTTCTTCTGACATTTCATTCGCCGCATTTTCTTTCGGCGTTTCATTTACAGCATTTTCTTTTGGTTTTTCGTCCACTACTGTTTCTTTTGACTCCGAATTCGCCGAAATTTCCATTGTCTGCTCAACGCTCGTCTCACTCATTTTAAAAGTTAATATTAAAAAAAAGAACGCAGCCTATTATTTACACCGCAATCCACGTTGATAATTTGATATACCTAACCTCGACGAACCGGGCGGTAAAGGATTATACACAATCTCCGAAACTCGGAAAACATGTGTTCGTCTTCGCACTTTCGCAGTTCGCCGTTATCACGGACGTTGTCAGATTTCGGAGCAGACTACTCGTAAAGTCGTAAAACGCAATTATGATTGGTTAAAAAGTAATCCTTTCTTGTGAAAAAATCTTTACTCTCATAAAAATACCTCACTCGTAACTTAAAACTAACAATATGTTCTTGCATATTAAAAAATCGAACGCTCCTCAATACTTATTCCCGAAAATTCACCACTCCCATTCAAAAAAGCATACCCACTTTACTATTTATATTTAAAAAACATTGGAACACGGCAACACTGCCGAACTCGTTTACTCGTAAGCCTATGGGGAGCCGAAACCGCGTTTGTTATTGTGTCCAGCGGCCGCGCTACGCGTCGATGGCGCGCGTCTCCACCAGAGCGAGTTTTGTGTGCGCGGCGGCGTCGTCTTTTACGCGCATCTCGTATAAGATAAGTGAAGTTTGAAAAACTACGCCGACCGCGCGCGCGCGCGTGCAAAAACAGCTACCTAATGCAGCAGCAGCAACCAGCTCGTCTGTGATCTGCGTTCTCCAACATTTTCAAATTCCCGGCATCGACGATATCTCGGTGTGATAATATATACGCGAGAGAATCCGCGCGAGGAGGTGACCAACCGCCTCCCAATCGGGAAAGAGGCTTGCGCGTAGTCGGTACAGTGTGTAACGCGGGCGCGCGTCGTCCGAAACGCGCGTTTATACACATCAGGATATATAAGTAGTGTGTTACGAGTAGATGGAGGTGAACAGGAAAAGTAAACACAGGAGCCAGCAAGCGGCGAATCCCGTGAAGATGTCGGACTTCACCGATGTGACGATACTCAACACGCCCCTGCCGCAGGCCAGCTCCACCGTCGATCGTAGATCCCTGTATGTGCTGTGTTGTGTGTGAGATGTGGTGGTTTTTTGTATGGTGTTTGGGAACAATGACGAATTGTCATTGACAGTTGTTTATTGTAGCATTTTTATTGAGAGACGACGTGGGTGTTTGGTTGTTTGAATGATTGATTGTGTGTTTAAATGGTGATTGTTCAAGTGCATTATACAGACGAATGTCATTTGTTTTTAGGATGCAAGCAAAGCCACGCAGGTCTAATCTTGATGAGCAGAATAGTAAGCATCGACAGCTGAATTTTGACTATAGCAATGCTACAGAGAAGTCTGGAGAATCATCGTTGGGTATTATTCAAAATATTTCATTGTGTAAGATTTCTTAATAATTTATTTTATTATTTATTTTATAATATTTATGACAAAATTATTTTTCATAAAATTTTTCTTTGATTTTATAGTATTAGATGATAGTACTTTGGATGATGTGAAAATCAGGAAGAGTCCAGAGCGAGAAAGAGAACTGGCTCGTAAGCTATTATTAAACAAATGCAGTGACCCCATAACAACAAATTTATCAAGTATGTGCAATAATTTATATTTAAGTTATTGTATTTATCATAGTACAGATTTATTAAAATTATTGATTTCTTATTTAGAACCTGACAAAGAAAACAATGTGAACACATCAAATCTGCAGAAGATTTCAAATATGTATAGCCGTCCTTCTAGTGTTAATAAAAGTATACAAAGTACTTCCAACCAAGTGCGAAATCAAATAGAAAATCAACAGGAATCATTAGAGCATCAAGATGAAAATTCAAATACAACTGACAGTGTGAGTAGAATAAAAATATCTCTTTTATATTATAATTCCATCTTGTTTTTACAATTTCTACTTTAAATTATTAATACATTCATTATATTCCTATAGATTATCTTTGAACATAATGAAATAAGTGCTCGATCTTCAGAATTCAATAAAACACCAGAAAAAACAGATCCATTTCCACAAAATTTTAGTGGTATTAGTTACAATAGTAATTTAGCAGGTATACAAGGGCAATTTGGGGATGAAGAATTTATGTCAGGTTCAAAAGCTGAGAGTCAAATATTGGCTGATGAGCTATCATGGAGAAAGTTTAAAATGGCTTCATTACCATTCAGTAATAGTAATGGAAAAGATCGTTTGGATGTTAGTTGTTTCTCTACTGGTATTATTAGTGGTGGAGATTTGACAGTTGATGGAGGAAGAGTTTCTGTAGGTGAATATTTTAAAAGAAAATGTGGTGGTACAGGTAATTTATCAACTGCTAGTGTTTTTGACAGGCCAAGTATTGGACTTCAAACTAAAAGCCCACAAAGGCATGGAAACTTAAAGCCACTTGTCGATGAAACAATTACAACAGAAAGTGAGTATTATTAATATTATTCAATCTACTTCTAAATAATTTTATTGAAATTAAATAATCAACCTTTTTAGATTCATCTTACCCAGAAGAAAAAGAAAGTAAAAGTGCAGATTGCACAAAAGATCCAAGTGTTATGAGTTTAAGCAGTATTGCTCAAGCTGTACAGGATTTTGATTCAGCAACTCCCAGAAAATTGGTTGATCAAATATTGGATGCAAATAGAAAAAAACGAAAGCAAAAAGAAAAAAATAAGAATTCTGCTGGTGATACGTACACACTAATACCAGGAAATAGGATATCTTTACCAGCTTCTGCAAGTTCAACTTTTCTTAATGACAAACCTGAAAAAGACACAACAAAAAATAGTTATGGAAACAAATTGTCTTTGGACAGTAAAAATCCTATTGAATTTGATAGTAGAGCTTTTCATGATATAATGAGTGAAGCAACTTTTCATGATCCAAAAATACAAAGACTTTTAGAAATGAATCTTGATGACACTTTACCAGAAACTACTCAACAATCTGAAACGAAAAGTGATGACCATTTATTTTTCAAACAAAATCAACAAAGTCTACAAAAAAGTAAATATCACAGTTTTTTATTTTACAATTTATTATTATGTTAATTTTTTTACAATTGAAATGTTCTAAATTCATTATTCTAATTTTTTTCAAATAGGCCCAAATGCAAGTGTTCCACGAGCAGAAAGCTCCATAATTCCAGCTCCAAGGCAAATGTTAAAATTATCAAATATTCATAACAAATTTATGAACTCAGTTTCTGTAAATAATGAATCAAGTTTGATTCATGACACAGGCCCATCTGAATTTAGTGAGCCAACAATGACAAAAAGTGAATCAACAGCTAAAGAAGATACACTCACAGATTCATTGGTTAAAAATCAATCTTTTGACACAAGTATAAATCAAAACATATACACTTTATAATTAATTATTATTATAATTAATAAACTTTTAATTTAAATACTTAAATTTTTTAGAAAAAGTGGAAATAGGACAAAAAACTCAAGAACTGTGTACCTGTTTAGTTGGCATACCTAAAGAAGCTGATTTTGAACTATACAATGGAACTGACCGTTGGATTTTGTGTAGTTTAAAGCTTCATCAAATTCAGGGAGAAAGGGATAATATTGAACTTGATTTACCAGAAGATAATATCTTAATTGAACCGGATGCTCGAAAATCGTTTAAGGTAATTACAATTTACAGAATAATTGAGTAACATCTAGTATAAAAAATTGAGAATAAAATTTTAAATTGTTGAAAATAAACTTTCTAATTTCGTGTATTTTATATAGATTGGTGCGAGAATGCCTCGCATGGGAAAGTTGATAATTGCTATATTTCACATACCTTGTGTAGATATGGTGACAAGAACAAGCTGGTATATGAAACATTTGATGTGCTTTGTACCAGAAGAACCTGATATTCAAATATCTATACCATCAGAAGATGATACAATGAATTTTCAAACTATAACAGAAGAAACAAGTAATAGTTTACCTATTACTTTTGAAAATAAAAATACAATAGATGTACCTGTTATATTACGCTTAAGCCAAGATAAGCCTTATTTGTTTAGCATTGGTGATTGTCTTGATGATACTGTAGGTTCAACAAACAATCAAAGAGAATCTATAAGTCTTATTTTAAAACCAAAGCAGCCTTTATCAATAAATATTGATTTCAAGGGAATATCTCTTGAATCTTTTGGAGGTATATTCATAATTTATTTTATATTTGAAATTTGTAAAACATATTAATTTAAATATTTCTTTTAGAAAAAGTATTACGTAAAGGTATACATAATTCTGATGCTAAGCTAATGGTATTGATATGTTTTAAAGAAAATGAGGAGTACCTTATAAAAGAAGTGCCTTTAAAAGGTTCAGTGGGATCGTGTAAATTAGATATAATTGATGTTCGATTCCCATTGATTCTTCAGCCTAGGATAAACCGATTAATAAATGTTAAAAATTCGGGAAGTATTGTTGTAATAGCAACTGTAGATATAGTGCAATCAAAAGAAAGTCAAAATGAATCCAGAGATTTTTTCATATGTCCTAATAACATTGTACTTAATGGCGGAGATAAATTAGCTTTACAAATTTTTTATAAACCAGAAAACAATAAGACTGATAAAGACAGGTGAAATGTAATTTTACTTAAACAGTACGTAAAATGTAATTTTACGGATATAAAAAAAAAATAGAGTTTGTCACTCGACTGTAACATTTTACAGTCTTGTAATGATCGTGTAATAATCTTGTAGAACTCGAGCCGTGAAATCACATTTTACGCCCATGTGACGAAAAATACTATTATAATACTTCTTTTTCTCTCTAATGTGACTGATAATGATATTTATCTTTCAGACATGCTATGATCCGGATTGTAGTTGGAAATAAGGTGTCTTTTTACCCAGTTATTGGAGAAAAAGTTTTAGAAAATGAACAGTTTTCTTCTGAAAGTTTCAATCAATTCCAACGAAGTGAAACTCCACAACATTTAAGATCTATTAGTTCACCATCATCACCTCACAGTTTAATTTTCAACAGGTACATTTAGAATTAATGTTCTTACCAGTTTTATATGGATCAAAATATACATTTAAGACGGTCTTATACCTATAGGGCTTTCTGGCCAAAATTACCTAAAAAAATTATAAAAAATATTATTATAATAAAATAATGAAAATATAACCTATTTTGAATAAAATAAGCCAAGCTAGAGATCCTCAAACTTATTTTATCCTCAGTTATAGCATTTTCAAGAAGAACAGTTTGTTGTAATTTTTCTCTGGGACCGCATGATGGATTTTCATGGGACAAAGAGAAAATTGTTCCTAATATAGTTATGGGCCTAAGAGTTGCAATTTTAAGGTTTTTATGTAAAAGTACCTTTTCCATGCTAAAAAAACTCTAAAAATTCAAGAAAATTAAAAAAATTATTGCAAAAATCAGTTTTTGCCATGAAAAAGGTACTTTTACATGAAAACCTTAAAATTGCAACTCTTAGGCCCATAACTACATATATTAGGAACAGTTTGCTCTTTGCCTCATGAAAATCCATCATGTGGGCCCAGAGAAAGGTTACAACAAGCTGTTTTTCTTGAAAATGCTATAAATAAGGATAAAATGAGTTTGAGGACCTCTAGCTTAGCTTATTTTATCCAAAATAAGTTATATTTAGAATATGTTTTCATTATTTTATTATAATAATATTTTTTATAATTTTTTTAGGTAATTTTGGCCAGAAAGGCCTATAGTTGTAAGACCGCCTTAAACTTGCCTTCGAAACGTTTTCGCATTTTTTAATATTCAATTTCAGATCTGGAAACTCAGGAAGGCATTCACCAGGAAGTACAAATTCTGCTGTAACGGGTAATGGAGCTATTGTACCCATTCGATCAACCCATACAGCTCTAGTATGGGGTAGTATAAGGATAGGAAAATCAGATACAAAACAATTTACAATACGTAACACTAGCAATAATAAAATTAAACTTATTGCTAAAATTAAAGCAGATGACCAAAATTTTAAGGTATTGTTTGAATCAATAACAAATTTTAATTGTAAAACTACATGCATTAATATTTGATGTGTCTTTTTCAGTTTATGAAAGATAGACATACAATGACAACTACAATAACATTATCTCTTCAAGGCATGGAGAGTAAAACTTTATTTGTTGTTTTTACCCCCAATTATCCACGAGCATCTGCGGCAAAAATACTTTTTTCACATTACAGCGCTCTAAAAGAAACTCGTGAAATTACAGGCTTTGTAAAAACAGTAAGTTAAAGTACTAATTTTACATTATGAAAAAAGTGAACATTCAAATATTTATTATAATTGTATGGAAATATTCATTTATTTCATTATTATACGGACATAAACCCTTTTATAACTTATTATTTATGTACAAAATTATATACAAGTTATACAATTAAATTACGATTACAAGCATAGAGTAAAAAATGTTCGGACTAAAAACTATAGTGACTAATGAATTTATCGAACGTTTCAAAAGTATAATGTTAGAGATGTTGATGATATTTCGTGAAACAGGTTCCAAACAACCGAAATTTGAGTTTTGTGTTTCTTCGTGCAGGACTTTATATAAATATAAAAATAAAGGAGAAAATTTTCCTAGGTACAATTATATGGATATGGTGGATATGGAAAAATTAATATATCTGAAGCCGTTAAAGATACTAGTGGACAAATGTGGCTCTCTCTTGGAAAATTAAATTCAGAAGGAATTCTGCATGCAAAAATTAAATTGCACAATACTGGAGATTTAACATGTTTTGCCAAAATGAAACTTACTCCAAAAGGTATATTTAATTTATTAAAAAATTCGATTCTGTTAAATATTTACAGTTTAAGAAATTAATTATTTAAAAATGAATTATTTTTGCTTTTCAGCTTTATATCCATCTGTAGCATTGAACTGGAATATAGAACCTGGAGAATTATTAGTAGCACCAAATGAAACTCAATGGATTTCGTTAGAATTTCGTCCAAGAAAAGATGATCTTGCAACAATACATCAAGTTGGTGTAATTCATGTTGGAACATTAAAAATTATACATGGTGACGAACCAACTAGATTACGAATAAGAAGGTAAGTTTAATATTTTTTTTAATTCTACTTATCAATTACAGAATTTGAAAATAAAATAAACATATACAAACATTCTAAAAATTTGAAAACCATTTTTATATTATGTTTAAGGTAAAAATTAAATTATTCAAAATTTTATTATTCAAAAATATATTTCTTATGTTTTACACGTCAAAATATTTATACTACTCACAGTTTTAAAATGAAATATTTAAATTTTTTTATTTTTTAATATTTAGGTTGTATAATAAACTGAGAGATAGTGACCAGTTAAGTGATAAAATGGATGAGCAAGGGGATGAATTTAAAGAAGTAATCCAGCGAATATCTAAAGCTTTTCCTGGTGAAACTTTTACAAAAGATTTAAAATTGATTGGTGACTCAGTGGTAAGACATTATTTTTTTATTCCTATATAAGTAGTATTAATAAGATAATATCCTTGTCACTTTAAGTAATAAAAAAATTTATTTCAGCAAAACCTCGGGGATTTGTGCAAAGGAATCATTCAAAATGAAGTAAAGTTAACAGTAGAGGTTCATCCAGATGAAACTATTTCCATGCTTCAAGATAATTTGGACGATTCACAAATATTTTACTCGTTGTGTAGTGATCATGATGATGAATCTCATTTTGGTGGTGAGAGTTTTATGCCTGCTGATTAGGTTTTTAAATAAGTGCCTTACCAACAAATTTTAAGAACAAATTTATCAAATTCTTGCCATCTCTTGGATGTGCTCGAAGCACAAAGATGAAATTGTACAAATGATTTATTGCATGATTGCCTTAGACTTGTATAGGAACATAAATTTTTATTATTTTATATATACATTTTAACAAGTTTAATATTATTAATAATGTAAATCAAATTTTATATCTTAATATAATAACAGTATTAGTGTAAAGTATTTGATATTTTTAATAAACAATGTCATTGAAGAGGAATTAGTTTTTCATTCAATTTCGATGTAATATTAAATTCAGCCTTATGTTTGATAGCCAATGTTTGTATAACTCTAACCATATTGTGTGTGTCATCAATACCACAATGTAGTCTACCTTGAATATTCATTTTTAAATGTTGTAACATATCATTAATACTACGTGGATAGTACTTTGTTGCTGCACAAAAAGATGTTTTTAAATTAATCCATTCTTGCATATAACTTGGCACTTCAATTTTATCGAGTTCACATTGTTTTTGGAGCATCACCCTCAAATCCCAATCGCCACAAGTCACAAAAGCACTTTTGTCCTTTTCCTCAAAATATTGTCCTTCCCGCAGCCACTCACAAAATTCTGAAAACACTTCTGGAAAATATTGTTCATTTTCTACAGTTTCTTGCATTATTCCAGTTAGTTCTGTACAAAAGTGGGACAGCTGTGGATGTACTCTGGGTTTGACGTATTCATGGAAAGCATCTTTTACTTCCCAGTCTTGTGTTGACAATACAAGACAAGGGAATTCAATAATTTCTTGAGGGTTAATAATTTGATTTTTTATGCAGGTTGCTTCGAAATCTAAAACCAGCAAATTCGTAAACTTTTTCACTTCTTTTACCCTTTTAGGTAATTGCTTAGAGAGTCCCATAAGAGCCCGATGCGCCATAATAAACACAATACTGAAAAAAGGTTAGGTTTTTTATAAAATTACATGGACACCTTGTTGGTAACCTTATTAGATTATCTTTCCGTGTGTTTGAGAAATGCACTCGATATTGCAATGATGCGATTTATTTGACTATCGCGTCAGCTGAAGCTAGACACTTTTCGCATTTTTTTAAGTTTAAATGATCTAAAGTACCCTATTAGGTATCTATTTTTAGCCATCTTTGTTATTTTATTAAAAATACGCGGGAATATTAAATTATCAATTTATACTATTAAGAATCGCCAACAACTAATAAACATCTACGATGTTAACTTCATTAATTAGCAAGATGTTAAACTCGAATTAACTTTTGTTTAAATAACAATACACGTAAGAATATTAACCCTTGTAATTCTGAAATTTAATTCTTTTCGAAAAAACGACATTCAATATAAGTACAAAAGCGTAAGATAACAAAAGTGGATCTAGCTACTTACCCTACTTCCCAACTCACAAACAATTTTTCCAAGTCCAGCAACAATAAGTAGATAGCAACCTCCAATTCTCCAAAATTAATCGTCAATGTAAGCGCAATCTTAATCGTCCCGCGTCCGGCAACACCGCTACCCTAGCAGAAAGCTATAGGTACCGGTGCAGACGGCGCCGTGCGCGAGCGCGCGCGACGACCATCCCCCCAAAAAAAGCACGAGGAACCCGGCAAATGGAAACCACCTAAGATCCCACATACTTAGGTATACACATACACGTCAACCAGCCGTGCACAGTTTATTTTCCCGCTAATATCTTCGTCGTCGCCGAGGCATAGACCGCCTCAACGCCAAATAAACTTTAACAACCAGGCACACCGAGATCCACAGGTTAATTTCGTCCTCTGCTGCGCGGATCGATATAATACGCCCGTCGTTGTCGTCGCGCAGTGTGTTTCTATGACGTAACGTTTTCACGCTGCCTCTGTCTTCGCTTTGCAGGAAAAATGGCTGGTGCGGTGTGGACCGAGGACGAAATCGGACGCAAGTGGGACCGCTGCTTCGCGGACGCGGTGTTTAAATTAGGTAATTTAGAAATGGGGTTTGTTTATTGAGGGCGATACGGGGAGTGCGAGTCGCTGGATCGCCATTAAATCGACTGTTATTTTGACATCTTTCAGGCGGTGGCATTTTCCTTGGATCAGTGGTTTCGCTGCTCTTCTTCAGGAGTAAGTAGCCTTTTGGCGCATGCATGAGCCTTGTTTTGGGGTTGAGAGGTGGTTTCAGGGTTGTAGCGCGGTTGAATAATGTTTTGTTGACGAGCAGTGAAATCTAACCTCAATTCGTCGTCTTCAGGTTAACAGCTGATTCTTCAGTGTTGACACTAACTATGGAAAATGAATTTTTTGTCTAAAAAATGAATGAAAATTGATTAGAACGCGTTGATTATGGCTCTACAACTGTAGAAGACGTTTTGAATTATTTTAATTTAATTTATTACCTTTACTTATAATAATATTTATATTTTGAAAAATTTGGAGCATTTTATAAATAAGTATGTTCTCACCATACAATTTTATTTAAAATGCTGATTATATTGACAAAAACATTCTTTAATGTTATAAATTCATAAATAACCTTGCAATCTTAATTAGTATACATATTTGTTATCTATAACCAATTTTCATATATGTTTAATTAAGTCTATAAATAAACTTGACAATATAATCTATTATTTGCAACAATACTTTATCATTAGCAGATTGATATTTCAAAGTAATCTATAGTATAATCATAAGGTCAAATGCAAATTATATATGTTTAATGTAAATAATTCAATTTGTAGTTTATATGAGTTGAATGTACTAAAAAAATGTTTTTAGAGTATTATTTAACAATGAGTATTTTAATTTTTTATCTAATAATAAATCTATTGTACCTATAGGTTTTTTTCAATTAAATGCCTAAACAATTGCCAAAATACAATTGTTAAAAGTTGACTTGAATCCTGAACTAAATCAAATGTATACCTTTTCAGGAAGGTGGCCCATTGTAGTCGGAGCAGGTTTTGGATTAGGGATGGCATATTCAAACTGTGAAAAAGACATAAATGCCACAATCACACAGAAAAAATTGCCAAGCAGTAAACCATCTGATAAGCCTGCAAAGTAATAAGTAAAATCAAGGTACTTCGTTAACTCAAGATTACTAGTTGAATTTGTATTTAAGATGGCAGAAGAGTCGTCACTGTAAAAAAAAAAGCAGAAATTATCACAGTGTACATACATAATTTTAAAACATCATAAGATGTAACTTGAAACAAGCGAATAAAATCAATTTCTTTTAAACGTTACCACAATCAGTGAAACTCAAAACTTTATTTCGAACATCACATACTTATATACAGCTGACGAGAACATAATGCGCCCATTCACGCTGACAGCGCGACTTATGAAAGATTCTTTGAGTGGAAAAAACAAGTCGCGGATGCCGATAGCATTAACTAGCCCGATAATAATTTTAAATAGGGACAGTTTGTGCGTCTCTTTAACAAGAACTTCCTGCTATAGCTAAAGGGACGAACGTTTTGCGCTCGTCCATTAAGAGGGAGCCGAAATCAGGGAAAGTCATGACGCACTGTTTTTTTATTGCTTAATGCGCCATTTATGGCACTATTACGCTGACAGTCTGATTAAGTAGAAAATTTATACCGTCGGAAAAGGCCCTCTTTGATGTAATCGGCATCGCACTATAAATTCCATAATTTTCAAACCATATAAATACCATCATTTATAATTCATACAAAATAAATGAAAAATTTAGATCAAAATTCATAAACCCAATCTGGAATAAAATATTCCAACAAATGAAAATTGAATCCATTAAAACTCGACAACAGCAATAAAAAAAAAAAAAAAAACTAAATTATTCACATCATTCATTATTCGCATCGGCTAATCATTTTCACGCTCGAAATCCGCATACTCTCAAGCCTCTCCCGCAAATCCTCGCTCATTCCCATCATCTCGCGGAAGAATTCCATTGAGAGATCTAATCGACTCACTCCTGCAATTTTCTCGCGAATCCCCACACACACACAAATGCGGACGTGCCGATCGAGCATGCAGAGTAGACAGAAACACAAAACCCGCCGCTCAGTAGATAAGCTGGCCATCTTTTAATCATCTGAACCCGCGCATGCCTATACCGCGCAGAGAGTGTCCTATACAGAATGCCGTCATAAGCGCGCGTTCGCGCCGGCTAACCGTATAGCCACCACTCCAGGCACTCCTACGTACACACGTGCAGCGTATACGTAGGTAGGTATAGTATTGCTATATATGTTGTACGTATCGTACGTCAGGGTCGACCGCCACTCTACTGCAGACGAGCTAGCGTGTCAGTAGTCGACGCAGCGCCGTTGTCCGCAGCACGTGTGCGCTGCTCCGTTCTGAAGTGTCTTTTTCTTTTCTTTTTTTTCGAGAAGGAAGAGATAATGGGTATGGAGGAGTACAAGGCGCTGGTGGGCGGCTGCGCCATGGTCACCACCATGGTACATATGCTGACGGGAACGTGAGTATGATAACAGTGATTATGTAGTTTGTTTATAAGAGGCGATTGATCGAGCGGCGCTCCATGTTCCATTGCTTCGATGCACTCTTATATTACTCGGGCGATGATCATTTTATAGCGCGTATAGGTGTATTATGTATGTGGGAGACTGATTTGATGTATGCTTCATATAGGCTGGTCTGCAAGGACATCTACAAGAAGGGAACGGCCAAAGGATTCGATCCCATGCCGTTCATCGGCGGTATTGGAATGTGAGTGCTCAGCATTTTCATTAATGAACGTTTCGTCACTATATACATGTGTACACATTGATGCAATTAGCAGTTCAATCTGCTGATTAAACACTGCGTTATAAATTGTTCGTGCTTTAAAGAGTGATTTTCCATGTCCCTATAGGTGCATCATCAACATGCAGTACGGGTTCCTCCTAAGCGATCCCACGATGATAAACGTTAATGTGTTTGGAGTAGCTACAAACGTACTCTACATGGCTATTTACTATTTATACTCTCCTGATAAGGTGCGCGGATTATAAGTATATTGCGTTACATAATTATGCCTACCGTGAATTAGCAAAAAGTATCCGAAATTAAAAATTATATTCCTTTTCTCATTTCTTACAGTCAGAAGTTATGACAACGTTAGGTAAGGCCACTTTATTCGTCGCGCTGGTTTTGGGATATGCCCAGGTGGAGAACAAAGATCTGATCGAATTCAGATACGGAGTACTTACGACTACACTGATGTTCATTCTGATAGGATCGCCGCTGATAAATCTGGTACGATGCGCTTATTTATCGATTTTCGCACGGAATTGGGTATTTAAATATTGACGATGTTTTTTTAATTTTAGGGCGAGATTATAAGAACGAAGAGCACGGAAATCCTACCATTCCCCCTGATCTTCATGGGAACCCTAGTCTCATTCCAATGGCTACTCTATGGCCTCATAATAGACAATCCTTTCGTAATAGTAAGTGTTTTTTGTTGTTGCATATACCTGTGTACGCAACGGCTTTAAACCTAATTAGCTGAAATTGGATTTAACCCTGTGTTTATATTTTGCAGTTCCAGAACGGAGTTGGCTTTGCTCTATCTCTAGCGCAATTATCTTTATTCGCGATATACCCGTCGACTCCGGCAGCCAAAAACGGAGAGTCAACTAAGAAAATAGATTAATTTCTAATTCTTCGTAATCTTTTTTAATAAAGCATACCATTGAAGCTAATTAAACAACGGCTAGTGAATAATACAATCGAAATATTCGCTATAATGAGCGTGAACAGGATCAATTACGCAGAAACGGTTTCTACTTATATCGAAAAATTAAATTCATTGTAGTCCACTTGGCAATTCAGCGTAAAGTGGCTGTCAGGGAAGTACTATATATGTATGTACAGTGCTGTTTTTAATTACGGAATGTAGTACTACAGCAGCCATTGTTTTGCCGCGACTATATATATCTACGGTATGTGTAAAAAGTATTCGTAAAGATTCGATTGAGGCGAAAAGGATTTTTTATTGCTATATATAATGCATTCAGACATTGTAATTATAGCGTTCTAAAGCAAATGGTCTTGTATAATTTATCAAAGAACAATTTTTCAACAAATACGTAATTGAAATATAAAGACAAAAATTATAAAATTCAATGGCGTAGAAAAAATTATTTATACTCATGTTATTATTTATATGATTATTATTGAACAAATTGAAATGTAAAGTTTCTCATTAGGATTATATTACTGATAGTGCAATAATAGAGCCAACAAATTCAATCAACTTTCGCGTTTTAAACCTGAAATATTTTAGTCCACTGGAGGTGTACAGTAGAAACGATCGAAGAATGAACAAATCTTATAAATACCACAGGAATACTTTTTACACGCACTGTATGTTTTCTCTACCTATTTTTATATTAAACAAAAAAGAACGAAAGTGATCAAGTGCTGATAATAAATATGTTGTACATACATTGAATACTATATTATTAAGGCCGTGTAAAGCAACGCGTGAAATATTAATTAGTAAATATTTTTTATTATTTTTTTAACAAATTGAAAAAATAACACGGCCATAATAATTATACGAACGATGTATAAAGCACGTATATCGACGGAAGTGGTTGAATTATATTTTTTAAATATTGTTTATACGCGTATTTAAAAAATTATATTATAAAGACAATCTGTTGATTTTAATAAAAAAATTGTTTAAAAAACTATGTCTGTTATTCCTTGACTTCTATTGCCGTCTTCAGATACAATTGGTTAATAGAAGACAACGTAGAACCAGAGGTAATTCCGTTATAATTACTTTGTGATTGAAATTAGCGTCGATTATGACGATTATTACCTTGACATGAATAAGTAACGGTTTAACAACACTTATACAATTATTTGTTGCACCTTTTAAGGTAATATGATTCTTGCAGAAGATATAAAAAATAAATGAGATTGTAAAATATAGATTGCACGCCATTTTAATACATAATAATAGATTTTGCATGATGATTTTTAATCATTGTTTTTTAAGAATCAATGCTTGTTTTGCAAAAACACAAAGCAAATCATTGTACATACACTTTGATTGTTTCTTTTTTCAGTTCAATACCTCATACCGAATTGAAAAACTACAGTAAAAAATGTACTGTAAGTGCAATGAACTCTAGTACCTATACAAAAAAGTTTCAATTTTTTTCAACGTATTTATATCCTTGAACCCCTTTATAAAATAAAAATATTCTTATTTGCGCTTTTCAATTTGCGTTATTATATCACCATCTCGTTAGCACTTAAATATTTATATATTTAACAGAAAAACTTCGATTGTATGAAGGAACAAGGAAATAGATGTTACTTTTAAATATGGTAGATTGGTGGCGCTAACATGGCGCTAACCATCGAGAATCGAGATATATTCATTTCTAGAATCTCTACATCGTGTAACTCTATATGTATGATATATACAATGATATTGATATATATATAACGTACGCAGGTTGTAACTGGCAAACCACGACAAGTTTTCCCGCCGATTTGCTTATTGTCTTTGATAGCCATTTCAGGTCTCACGTTTTGCGTGCCTTGTATTATAAATATTATAATTTTCAACAATGGTTAGCAGCATAATGCCGGCGAAACGCGTTTCAGGACAGCAATTAACTCAACATTTAAATTCCGAAATAGTTTTGCTGGGACAGATAAAGAAAGTGAGCAATTTGTAAAATGTTGTATAACCTTGTTTTAAAATTTTATATCATGTTATAATCAGTAGGAGTAGGTATATTAAAATACGTATTTTTTTCATTTAAAACATTCGCTTCGTTGTAGTGGAAATGCACATATTCATTTGAATGCCTTCATATTTAGTAATTATATCTTTTGTTATCCAAGTGATAAGGCTATCTCCATTTTGGAAAAGAATACGTATGTATCACTGATAATATTTTTCAAGTCATATAAATATTTTTTGTATAAAAAATAAATGTGTGATTAACGATGTCTATTAAGATAATTCATATATTGATATTTAACAAAAGAATCAAAATGGAAACATATTAAAATCTTTACCATTTATTTTAAAAGGTTGCTTCAAATGGAAAAGGTGTAGAAATTCTCACACCTGACAATATTTCTATCAATGTCAGTTTACCAGAACCAATCGAAGGGAACTGTGAAGGTTACTTAGAGGTCTTCGGAATTGCATTATCTAAAACTACAGTACAAGGCAAAACGTTCATGCATTTCCCACCAGAAATGTGTACTAACTTTGGTAATGCTTGTTTTTTTTTATTACTTAAATGATATAAAATTTTGTTATAGTAAAAAAAATACATATTTTTATTTTTAGAATCTGATAAATATAATGCTTTCCTATCAACTCTACACGTAATTGGAGATAAAAAATGGAAAATCAATGCCGATGATGAACCTTATTGAATATTAAACTATATTATCTCACTGTTTCATCTTAAATTTAATCAAAGTAAATAAGTTATACTGTATTTTCTTGTATGATTTCGATATTTATATTACATAAATAAATGTTAATTTATTTTGTATATTATTTTATATATTTTTAGTAGGAATAAGGTTTTTAATAATAAACCATTTTTCAAAAATTATAATTGTGTATAATGTATTTTATACAATCCCTACACCTATTTTACAAGATGCATCTAAAGAGAAACATCGACATGTACAAGAAGTCACTGGACATTCTGAATGTTGTCTAAAAAATGAATGTGAGTTGTTTAATTTATACAATTATAAAACTTTATAAGGTTTAATATACTTACTGAAACCAATGTGTTATGTGATTAGCATGACCACCATGCCTACACGTTTGACACCAAGTAAACCAATTACTGAACTCAGTAAGTTTATTTTCTTCTTCATTTCTATTTGATGCCCCAGAAGTTGCTTGTAAACCACTTACAGTACCCATATGCATAAGACATATAGCACATCGAGGTAAAGGTTTTCTACAACTTGGACAAGCTGACATCTGCAGTGACAGTATACAAATATGTTACTTGAAAAAATAAACTTTTTTTGCCTAGCGGGCCGAAAGTATACCACTTTTGCTTCCGGCGCCCGATTGCGAAGGTTGTATTTTCGGCCTCGCCAGGTAATAGTATATTGTGCAACAAAAGCGCAAAAACAGTGTTGCAAAAAATATTGTTCAATACACGCAATAAAAAATGAATCGTTTCTATCGCACTAGTATCAACAAAGTAAAACTATTTCATGATTATTCAATGGCATATAGTGTAACCTTTAGTTTATTTGATGTGCTTCCCAGCCTTCCAAAGGGTCCTCTTGTTCTGCTTAACCCTTGCATAAATGCAGATATACTTTTTCCACAAAAATTACAAGAAATATACATTTGTTGTGCTGGTTTCTCATTTGCTGTTGCTCTCATAGCAATATCAAAATGAGCTCTCTGGTTCCACATTTTCCAAGCATCTAGAAGTCCTCGATAGCTACATTGAAAAAAGAAAAAAATGTTAGTTTTTATAATAAACACAATTTTTCAGTAATTTATTTACCTTTCAATCCAAATTTCAACTTGACTTTCCTGTAATAATTTGGATGATAAAGCTCTTATAGCAATGAGACTACAGCTCTGTACATCTCCAGTAATTTCTAAATATCTGTTAAGTAACTGAATACCTTCCAAACTTGCTCCTAAAAAATAGTATTTTTTCAAGGATGTGTATTTTTATGACATAAAATAAGAAAGCTATTTTTTAAATACCTGTAAGCAAGAATCCAGCTAGATTGCCTTCGTCACATAATTTTTGAGTCAATTTTTTAAGATATTCACATAATTTACTATCTGATAAAAACATCAATGCAAATGCTACTCTATCCTCTACAGCCATACCATTTTCATTCTATTAAAGTTATAGTACAAATTAATGAAAAAATATTTTGTATGTTTTATATAAATTATTTATTATTTACTTACAAGCACACATTCATAAGAATCATTATCAGCTGTTAAGAAAGAAAATGTTGCTCGAAGATAAGGGTCTGATAATTGAGATCTTGATTTTAAACATAATTCTCGCCACATACTATTTTTATCCTCTGAAAATCCAGAGAGTGCCATTGCAACAATATTTAAATTTGTTGACAATGCCATTTTACTGGCACCTCTATTTAAAATTTCTATGGCCTGCCGTAAACATAAATTAAAAACAGATATTGCTGTTGCTCTAGGATATGCTCCTTCTCTTTCTAGTCTTTCTAAAAATAAATTATTGTAAGGGGCATTTGTATCTTTTTCAAATCGCCAGCCACATAATTGTAAAGCTTTATCACGATCTGGAGATCTATAAGATATTATATATGAGTAAAAATTTAAAAAGTTATTTCGAATGAAAATTGTTATCCATACCTATATGTTTTAGCAGTGTGATTAGAACCAATATCCGTCCAAGGTCTATGTACAATTTCAGACTTCATAAAACTGTTGTTAGAGTTTTGTCCATCCAACTTTAAAACCGTTCTATATAAGAATATTAAAATATTTAAAATTACTTTTTTTTTAAATTAAGAGAACTTAAATTTAAATTAACAGTTGAAAACAGCAATTTACCTTACACCGGGATGTTTATTGTCTGGACTAGGTATTGTTCCATCTTCAACTAAAGAACGACTAAGATACAACCATTGCCATAAATTTTTTAATGTGTCATCTTCAGCAAGTTCTCCATTTTGAGATAATTCTGGCTGTATTATACATTACATAACATAAAGTAAATTGAAACTTTAAAATCTTTAACAGGTTATTACACTTACTTGTAAACCATATTCTACCATTGCTCTGCTTTTTGTTAATGTTGAAATATCACCCACAGCTTTATAAATATTATCATTACTACAGATATATTTGAAAGACTTGGAAGCATGATTCCATACTAGATGAGATCTGGTTGACCAATTTAATGTAATTCTTTCATAGACAGTGTAATCAGTCAAACCTGAAATTGAGATGTATGTTGAATAACGAATATAAATATAATTATTAATGTATGATTTACCTTGTTGAGAGACAGCTAGTAATCTATTTACATGTGTTGGATGCCACGCAAAACTAGTAGGATTTGACCAAGGTGGAGCTATTGTCCTTTCTAAAGCTCCTGGTTCAGTATCTTCCCCCCCACCACCATAATGTTGAATGTCATGGAGAAATAATGAACCTGAGTAAAATTTATAATTAAGTAGAGTTTTTAAATATTTATATACGCTATTCATTTAATTTACTTGTGTCTTTTTGTAGAGAACCCAACAAATTGTGTCTTGTGGGACACCATAAAACTTTTGTTACTTGTCGAGCTTGAGACAAAGTAAGGACAGGCTTTTCAAAATAACGTGTATCCCAAATCGTGATTTGATTCTCTACATGTGATACCAAGTGAAAATCATTATGAGGATTTACTGCCAAACTGTACACAGCTTTAGTAGGTGTTGTGTTTACTATTTTTACAGAGTCTGAAAGTAATTTTTCATTATATTTTAAATAAAATTACATGAAAAATAATATAGTTTAAGAACAACTATACCTCTAAAGTCAATAATTTTTAGTTGTTTATTATTAACTCCAGCTACCAAACACTTAGGATCATTATTGAACCAAGCAAGAGAGTGTATTGTTTCTGAAACACCAGCTTCAGCTAATGGCTTTATGGACTCAGCTTGACTAGCATTATAGTGATGTGCCCGTTCTGCACTTGATGTACTTTTCTGAATATCCCATAAGAGAAGTGATTGATCTGTGCGATATTTATCCAATCCAGAGACTAATAAATTAGAATCAGCAGGATTCCATGCAACTGCATTACACTGTCTAGCATGTTTCGGAACTAAAACAGTTACTCAAATTATTAAAAGTAAATTTATTTTTATACATAATAAGTTCTTAAAATAATCAACGATAATATACCAAGTTCTTTTCCTGTTAAGCCTACAGAATCAAAAGTAGTTGGACCAAATGTAGTTAAAATTACTTTTCCATTTGCTTGCCCAACAGCCAATAAAATATCTGGTTCTGGATGAGGATAGATGTCTATACACTTAACATAATGATGATTTGTATTTGTCGCAAGAAGGTGTGCAAGTGTTGACTCCGAAACTTTAATACCTATAAAAACAATATGTAATTGTATTATATGTTCACATACTGTCAAAATAAAATACTAAATTTCGATAATATCTTACATGATGGTCTAACTGTATCCTTGATTTGTGCTATTTCATACAGGCATATTTCAGTTCCCCAAGTAATAAATTTATTTGAATGCACTGGGGACCACTGCACCTCCAATTTAGCACTATTCATGTTTGTTTAATAATTTGAAATTGCTTTGTGTATATCAGAAAAATCTTATGTCTCATTATTTATAATTTATTTTTTCATATTATAACTTGAAAACTTGATTAAAAAATCCATTTTTTTTGTAAAAAATAAATAAATATTTGATTATCGGAACTTCTCTAAATCTCTATGCTATCTTTATTTACTATAAACATTGCGAATGTAACGCCGCGGTCGGTAATCGGACAGAAAAGTAACTAAAACATTAAGTATATTCCATCGGGTTGCTCGGTCGGTAAAAATAATTCAAAATTAGTATCGTAAGTTTGGAATCAATTGATCCAGCTATTATGCTGAATGTAAAAATCATGAATGAGTTACCTTATTATTATGTTCTAATTAAAATTAAAGTCTTTTGAGAATTTTAATTACCCATTACATCAATTTAATTACTATGTTGTAAAACTCGGGGGAGAGGAAAATTTTTGTAGACAATAGCTCATCAGAAGCAAGATATCATTAATTTCTACAGTTTTTGGAAGATTCCTTAAATCACAATTTTAAGTTATCCGAGTAGTTTGAAAAAACTGTCAAAATCCAGAATGGTCTAATGTTAAAATATTTAAAAATGTCTTAATTGAGATAAATACGCAAAGTTCTCAATTTATTATTCTAAAAAAAGAGTAATTTATTTCGTTGACACATGTGTGGATACTGCATGTTCATATAAAAAACTGGGAAGTGTCGCGACATTCGGTTAATTATCTAAGCATATTTAACGGAATTACTTTTTAAAGACTTAATAACTGCAGAAAACAAAAGGAAAATGGTTTCTACGTGACTGATATACCTGTAAAGATTATCTATATATATGAAAATTTTTACTTAATCTATTTTTCATTCATTCCAAAACCGGTACAGCCTATTACGTATTACTGCGATATACCTAATTTTGTATATTAGTAAAGTAATTGTTAATAAGCGTATTTTGTATTCATAACTATACATTTTTTATTAAATATTTATTCTCATGGATGTAATATGTATTTATAATAGATACTTTTCACTTTTATAACAAAAACAGAAGCAAGTAATTTCAACGGAAATGTAAGTCGAATAATAAACGGTAAATGAATCTTCGTTTAATTATCATACCTAATCTTGTCCAATTAGACTTGAAAAAGTAAATGAAGTCAATTTAATTAAATTAATTCATTAAATTTGTGTGGTCTTAATATCGGATCTATGATCAATATAAATTAAGTAAAACATTATTCAATGTCTACATTCTATATATGATATAATCATATATAGTAACTTTTGTCCAAGCGGTAATCATGCTTAATACGCATTACCAAAACATGTTTCTGTACTCACCCTCTCTCACATATATAACAAATTAAAATTAACCGACATAAAAATGCTGATTTCGAAAAACTGACATTGCAGTTCTGAACCGCGAGTCGCGGCTATATATAAACAAGATACACATAGATGCTCCAATTATCAGTGCAGTGCATCTGATACATCATCTTTCTACGCAGTTCACCCACATCTCGAAGAGTATATAGGGAAACTCGAAAAAAAAAAATTTATAATTGCACCACACGAAGTGCAGACGCAGATATTGTTCGAAGTAGATAATAGCGAGAACAGATCAGACGTGTACTATGTTATATATACCTACCTGTGGTCCTCTACCGTCACCGACCCTAATATTAATCAATTAGTGGCTAGAACGACTTCTTTTTCATGTAAAAATATATAAATAAATGAATTTTAATATTATTTTTTTTTTTTTTGTGAAAACAATATATTACAGTTTTAGGTCGATTTGAAATGAACATGTAAAATTTGATTGGTCCACGTAAGTACGGCGTGCGAAGCGCGCATTGTAAATAATTTGCGCGCGCGCAAATAAATAATTTTACTTACATTTTATTAGGTAAAAGATTTAAATTGATAATCATGCATATCAAAATTCGTCGTCTGAACCATATACTGGATGTTTTACTTTTTCTAAATGCTTGAAAAGATTCATAATCCTTTTATAATATAGTAACTTTTTCATGTAATTTATTTATTATTATTTATTTATATTATTGGGGTACTTTTTAATGCAGAATTTTTTTTCCTCTTTTTTCATAATTTTGATTTGATATTTGTTGTTGTGATAAGTTGAGCATTTTCTGATGAAACAAGTAGCGTGTCACTTAATATAATGGCGGGAAATGATTAATGAATAATCTAATTATAATTAGACTACTTGCTGACAACAAAGGCGTATGCACATGCAAAAAAAGCTCTCGTCATTAAGTTTTTCTAGGTATAACCGTTTATTTCAATGATATAAATGACACTTCATTTACATTGTAAAAAATTCATCTTTATTATTCGATAACTGATTATTCTTGAATTTTTATTTTCACCTTAATTTTTATCTACACGATAATTAAAGCATTCAAAAACATATTATTCACACTTTATCTTAGTAAAATAAAGATTATTTCCAATTATAGCTGTATTTTATAAATAACTCAAATGTTCAATTATGTATGAAAAAAGAACAATTTTATTTGTTTATTTTCTCTCAAACACACAACTTCAATTTATAAATGAAAAAATATGCACCGGATCTTCTTCTCCCGACTAAAAAAAATATACATTTAGCATTTTTTAGCATTTTTACCGTGCACTCAACACTGGGAAAAATAAGTTTATATAATCTCAGTTCACAGCTCTTAGCGCTTGAAGACAGAATTTATCGATGTTAAATTTTCATCGGCTTTTCACAAATCCCCTGCCGAGCGATCGCTGCATTATGCACGATGTTTTTACAAGCGCGGCGCGCGCTCGTACGCATCAACAGCAGCACTCCCTCTCGCGTTATACATATTCTCGATTTCAATATTTTACCATATAAAACGTATTATACAAGTGGGAGCACCTACTCAAAGGCGTGCGTGAGTACAGAGTCTGCGAGATTCGCGAATCGCTCGTGAAACCGAGCATCATCATCGATGTAGCGCCGCCGAAGCCGATGATGATGAGAGAGAAAAAGAGAAGAGCGAATGAATCCAGATAAGCACGCGCGGGGAGATGATGAAGGCAAAAAATACAAGGTCGGTTGACCTCTCTTTGCGTATTTCCGCTCTCGAATGAGAGAAAAAGAGAGAGAGATTGTGGATTGTTGAAGAGTTACTTCTCGTGCGACACGAAATGTTATAAATAAATTGGTTTATTGCGATGCGCGATGCGCGTCGGGTGCATTATAATGCGAATAAATAGTAATAATGTGCCTTCATTATCACTGTTAATCCTTTTTCTCCTTCGTGATTAATGATAACGGATTATCGTGTATATCAGTAATAGTAATATTAATTTGCTTGAGATTCGATAATATAATTCTTATTAACAGGGTAAATATTTATATAACATCTTTCATCGAGATTGCCATCGTCAAGAAAGTTCTATACTTATCACCTTTTGATATTGCATTGCTACTTTATAAATATTTATTTAAGCGATAGTCATTGGTTTATTATTAGGTGAGAAACATCGTATCCCACAATTTACCTGAATGAAAATTCACGTTGTATACATGTTCCACTTTGCTTTCTGACAGAAAAGGAATTGTAACGGAGAGGAAGAAGTTCGCCTAAAATTTATTCAGAAAAATATTTTAATACGAGTAAAATTGATCAGGCTAAAATTTATTTAAAAATAGAAAACGTTCTTATGGGCATGCTATCTAGAGGGAGAAAAATATTTTTAGTTAATTATATAATAATATAATAATCACATTTATCAAAATTTAATATAATAATTACATAAACTAGAAAAGAGAACGGGCGGCGGCAAAGCCCATTTTCTTTTTCAATTATATATAACACTTATAAGAGGATCGACCGCTGATTTAAGGCTTCGCCCATTTTCTTCCCATAATATATACAAAAGAGAACGGGCGACAACGCACGTTCTCTTAAAAGTGTTATAATTGAAGAAGGCAATGGGCAAAGCCCATTTCAATTATAACACTTATAAGAGGATCGACCGCTGTTTTAAGGAAGAAAATGGGCTTTGCTCATAATACAGAAAAGAGAACTGGCGGCGGCAACGCCCGTGATTACGCCGACATGAAAATCACGTGAGGATTTGGTCGATAACCTCACGTGATTTTTCACGTGAAAATCACACAATTTTTCACACGACATTCCCATGATTAATCACGTGATTATTTTTGGTAGGGTTGGCAAAAAAGCTGGGTAATTTTATACCAGGGAAGATTTGATGGAATTTCGAGTATTTATTTCGACAATATTTATTTGTTCTACGACATTATAATTATAGTTAAATATGTATTTATCTGAAGATAAGGTAACTCGGGGTAATTCGGCCACTGCGCTAATTCGGCCATTTTTCTAGTTCGCTATCTTCACTTATCTGAAAGCTTAAATAACCATTGTCGCCAATTTCCAAATATGAAAAATATACCTTATAAGTAAATCGTTTTTCATTGTTTGAGAATGATCACTACATTGTTAATTATGCAAGTTTTTATTACCAAATTTCAGTAATTTGCGTGTTTTATAAAGTCAAAAGCGCAAGTATTTTGTTTGTAGTCGAAATGAAAGTTAAAACCCCCAATTAAAAGT
>UXGD01002415.1:0-26226 GCA_900474315.1 Torymus auratus | reverse complement strand
CGAACCGTATTTTATACCACGAGAGCCGAATAATCATATTAAAGTTATGATTTTGAGGTTAGAGTGGTATAAAGATACAGATCATCATCTTGATCGGCGTTATGATCAAATTCTTCATTCTCTGTTTCCTCTACTGGTCTATTTCAGATATTAAGAAAACTTTTTTTTAATTTAAGTGGATAGTTTATCATTATCACGAGGTTTACTCTGCGGTCAATAGACTAAAAAGGCAATGGAATCTATTACCTACAAACCTGCAATCCATCCAACACCTATATACCTCAGTTCAAGCGGAGCGCTAGATCGCTTGTTAATACATACTAAGCCTCTTTATTTATAACTTAATTAAATAAATAAAAAACAAAATTACAATATGAATTGTTGTAAATATATAGAAATACGCACACGTGTCCAAGTTCTCTAAAATTAACTACTTAATAGGCTATTGCCTAACTGACTGTTCTGTCACGCGCCGTTTCCGCTCAAGCTCAGTCTGCGCTGCGCTATCGTAGCGGTAACGCATACCTTCCGTACGATACTGTAACTAACTATTTTCTTACAATAAACTATACCACAATATTATTCCAAACTTCCTCATACATTCGAATAAATAATATTTATTAAAATTTATGACAAAGTGATAAATTTACGAATGTTGAAGATTATTATTTTATTTTATCAAACGAGAATAGAAATAGAGTTATCATCGTGCTAAAAAATAGAATACATTATATTTTTTTATTAGTACCAAATTTAAGCTTTGCGAGATATCCAACATCGACGTTCCTTTTATGTAAGTACATTTACGAGAAAGCCACTTCGAATTTTTCCGTGCTCGGCCCCTCGCGCGGGAACTTCGAACCCCCATTAGCCGCTAATCCGCCGCGACCAATCTGCTTACTTTTTTTTCTTTTTACGAGTAGGGTACCCACGTTACAAGACTTGCTTTTACATGACCCTATGGTTTACCGGTTACGAGATTATGAGTCTGTTAAAGTAAGAGCTGCGCTGAAGTCGTGGATGGGAAACAAAAATGTTACTTTTGATATGCAAATTGAAAGAGAATGAGTACTACAATGACGTTTCATTGTAATTTCAGGCTTTGTGCATTAGCATGCTGAATTGCGGTCGCCGATAATGAAATTAATTTGATGCTCAATGGTATTGGGTTTCTATGAATGATTCTAAAGTAGAAAGAAGGAAAATGATTACAAGTTGTTTTAAACATGAAAGTAGAGTGTCAATGGCCTTATCCACACATCAGTGTGGATTAAAAAGCAGAATTAATCTGTAGTCGTCTATGTAGTAAACCGAGAGCTTAGTATTAGATTGTAGGAATAAATGGAGTGCTATCACGAAATTATGAATATAATTTAAAATTTTTTTCTCAATATCTCTTACCAACAATAATACTTTTAATTCTTGTGATTTATTTAATATTTAAAACGGTTATAAATCTTATCATACCAAGAGCCTGATCCTTTATTATAAATAACTACTTCACTAAAAAAATCCATACACTGTATTATAGATTGATAACCAAGTTGGTAACAACGGAAGCAGCCTCATCTCTATCCCACCCTTGAGCTTATTCGAAGATTATTACCCATACGTCGCTATCAGTCCGGTGTCATCAAGCCACCCGGGCGTCACCCCCTTTCTCATTTCCAGCCGTCAGCCGTCCAAAAACGAACATCGGCAAAACGCAGCCCCCGCCGCCGCCGCCACTTGGATTGGCACGTCCAAAAGAGCGAAAGATGAGCCACTGGCGTTTCCCCTCGTCGGCAACGGGGCAATGCAGTAGATTGATAAGATCTGCTGGATTTTGGTTAGCTATTGTGCACGAGCGCATTACCATCTGCTGATTGCCGGTGATCTTTATGCGGAGATATTACGTTACGAAAGAGAGGGATGGAAAGAGAGAGCGTGTGCCGTTTTTGGGGAGGTTCGCCTTTGTGCGGGGTGTGTGGGTAGCGACTCAGTCGAGTGAGTTGTAAATGTTGTGACGGCGGGTTGAATACGGGGCGTGTATTGGTGGTTTATGGAAAAATCTGTTGTTACTTACTTTTCTATCAATATTGATTGTTTAGAAATCAAAATTGTTTGATATTGGCATTATTTTGATTATAGATAGAGAAAAACTAAGTAAAATTCAGAGAAATAGCTATTGTACTTGATGAAGAATTCTGTTTTAAATTCTTGAAAAGTTGTATGATATTATTTTAATAGTTTTTATAGTGCGAATTTGTTATCAATAATTGAGATTAGATGAATGTTACAAAATATTTACCATCAAATGATAAAATAATGTAACATCGAATAGAAAACATTTGTGTCGAAAATTATTAAAGAAATAGATGATGGAAAAGCATTAATCGTTAAATAACTATAGTAAAATTAATCACATAATTGTTTAACTATTCAGAATAGTAGTTTCAACAAGTATATTTTGATTATAAACCAAAATCTATGCTGCATTGCCTTATTATGTAAGTTACAATGCATGAGTCAAGTAAGTAACGTATATCAGTGATTGCATCAGATGAGAAAATAATAACATAGATAATTAATAGCAATAATAAATGTATTTTTTTCAATGTTTATACTAAAACTATAGATTATTCATGTATTAGCCGTATTGTTAATATATATTCTGTTTCAATTAGTTGTTTTCTACTAGAACTCAAAACGATGTTACAAAAGTACATCTAATACACGTACACTATTACTATACCTTTAATCTATTTTTAACGCATACTGTACTTTATTGATTTTCCATAAGCACCATAAGTATGAACAACAACTTAGTCGTTCTAAAAAGCTGTTCCATCCTAAAAAATCAAAAGAAATTTCAAAATAATGCCAAACTTAAATTTTTGTTTTGACCTCATGTCCCCGATCAATTTTAAAAAACTTACGGGATTAAAAAAATCTGCCAGGTGTGGGATTCGAACCCACGCTCCCAAGAGGGAACAGGAGCTTAAATCCCGCGCCTTAGACCGCTCGGCCAACCTGGCTCTTCGGGTTGCGAGGAAAAATTCGCGCATATAAAGGGATCAAGAACCCCTCTGATCTATCGATTACTACTATCTGACTCTCGAGACATGTAGTATAGAGATTCAAATTCAAAACTTATGTGTTTACTTTAAATTTAATTCGACTGATAGTTTATATCAGTAAGATCCTTTTGACGTTAATTTGAGATAAATTATTGCTATTTATTATTCAATAAATTATGTTTCAATTATATGATACGAGTATTGATTTTTTCTTATCTTAGACAACAGAAATTACGCATCAAAAAATATATAAACTAGTTAAATTTGTAATAAATTTCAAATATACGCATAAATGTTAAAAATTACTAGACAATTATTAAATATTCAGTTAAAATGTAATTAAAAATGAGTATTTTTAAAGATAAATAAATCGCGAAGGAAAAGTTATTTTAAAATACTTGTAAAGTAAAGATAAATGAATAAAGCTAACATTAAAAATCCACTGTTTGCACTTTTTTGAGTAATGGAATTCAACTTGTGAGAAAAATAATAATTGTTCAACTTCCGGTTTTGTACTAATGCCATCTACGATGAGATTGAGAAACACGCATATATACTTCACCATGGATAGTCGATAAGATAGAAAATGAAGTCGAGATGGTAACTGATCAATAGTTACGATTCAGCGCGTGCAGTGCAGAACTTTCTGCTAGTTTCTCATATTTACCGTACTGTGATGCATACTTGAAAACTATTAAGAAAAATAAAGTTCGTTTAAAATGATTTTACTAAAGAAAATATCATTTAATGTTTTGGTCCATATGTTTTGCAAAATCTGTACAAACGAATATTACAGTAATTTTTGTTTAGAAAATTGATCGATGTATATACAATATTAGAAAATACACTCATCTAATAAGTGAAACCATTGTGCATTAAACACATAAAAACACTTTAAACCTTGAAATCTGTAATATAATAAAACGTAGAAGTAAGATACTCTTTTATCGTTATTTAAATAAAAATAAAGCTACTGTTGCAAATCAATAATACATTTTTACATATTTAAATTCCAGGTTTCAGAAATTTTAACTTTCAAAATGTCTACTTCCGTTGTCGGCAAAAAAATTGAGTAAAATTTTTGTAAATTAGACAATGGCAGCATGTCTAACTCCGATGTAGTTGAAACGGATTTCTTTTTATCCCTGGCATTTCCTAAAATATTGATTGAAAAGTTCAAAAGCCATTGTAATAGCTTTAATAATTGTAATAGCTTAAAATGATGATTGTTACCTGTAATATTTGATTTCTCTAGAAAAGTCAAATAAGGTATTGGTTTCAAAACTGGTATTGAATCACCATCTGGGTATTCGTATATTGCTTTAGAAAATTGCAATAATTCTTCAGTAATGCCCCACACAAAGTGTTCTAATGAATTCGATAATTTCGGAATTGTTTTTAAAATAATATGATTCGATAATGCTAATTGTTGTTCGTACACAGGTATTACCATGAGCTTTCTAATATTATGGCATTTAGGCAAACATCTACCAAAACCATTCGTTACGTCGATGTTAACCAACTCTAAATCGGTTAAATTATTTAATTTCGAGACACTCGTAAGAATATCGGTAATACAAGATGAATTTTGAACTTTTTCAAGTCTTAGTCGCTTTAAATTTTTCAATTCAATCAATGTCGTTGAACCAAACGTGCTGGAAAATTCTGAACATTCACCTAATTCGAGGGTTTGAATACATTTTAGATTCTGAATAACTTTAATATTCTTTTTTCCCAAATCTTTCACTGATCTTAAGCTCTGTAATTTAATACAAAATTTATCAGTAACATTAGAAAATTTCGGAATTGTTTAAAACCCAATATTACTTACCAAATACATTAAATTTGAAAATTCTAATAGGCATGCGAGATTCCCCTGCAAAGACATTTTAGTTGCCGCTCTCAGCTCTAACTTTTTTACGTCACTTAAATTCTTTACAAATTCTATATTAATACTATCGCTTTTAATTGACTGGGCAGAAATGATCTCTAATCGAGGACAATTCTCCGTCACTTTTTCAAGTACATGCGCAGGACACGGGCATAACTCGAGTACGCGAAGACTATTAAGTTTTGAAACAGTATTGATAAAGATTTCCCAATTATCACAATCTTCATCAATCACTACTAAGTGTTCAGTTTCATGATTTTGTAAAGTATTCTCTAGAATGTTAATCATTTGATTATTTTTTATCTGTACCTTTTTCCACAGAAGCGGCTGATCGACAATTTCTTTCCAAACTCTACAGACTTGTCGAGCTACCAATAGATCTTTAAAGCTCAAATACTTAAATATGTATTTTAGTGAACTATAGCTACTGCAAAATGATTCCATAGAATGCGGGTAAGTCGAAATCAAGGGCGATTCATTTGATGCATAATTTTGTTTTAAAGGTGTTGATTGCTCGATAGGTGTTGTATTTGAAGAATTAACGCTATATTCTACGAGTTCAGAAACATTTCCATCACTTTTAGAGAGTATAGATGTTTGAGAATCATTATGCAAATCATCTTTCAGATATTTCTTTATTTGAAAAATATTTTCTGGATCCGAATTATTAATGTTTGTGTTTACTAAACTTTTGTACGTTTCCTCGTAATAGTCATCCTCGTCTAAGGTCGATTCTAAAATCTTTTTTAATTCTTGTAATTCAGATGTCGTAGATTTATATGAACATTGAGACTCCAAAGGAGCATTAAATGTATGATTGTTTTTTTCATTTTCATTTGAGGAATTCTCATTTACACAAACTGAATTCTATAAAAAATTAATTCATGTTATAAGGACTTCAATTTGAATTATTATTGTGACATTATAGTGTAATCATGAAAAACAGTATTAAGCTCAAAATCAATCATCATCATGTACCTGAATTAAATTTGATTCTGTTAGCGCAGCGAGTGGGCAACTGTAATCAGACGACTTTTGAATTGCTTTATCAGTTAAAGTGTTAGCAAATAATTTTACTTTTGGTCTGTTTTTATTGCCAGTACTTTCAGTAATTTGATTATTCTATATGAAATAACAAAAATATTAAATTTAAAATTTTATATTGATTAGAATAAAAAATATTTTTAACTAACTTGTAAATGCGTAATAGACGTCTCATTTTCATTTAAATTTAATTCAATGTTTCCATGGCCTGTATCCGTGTCGATATTAGTATCTACGGATTTTATAGCAGTTGATGAAATATTACAATTAGATGATGAATATTCTTGACATACAGGATTATTAGAATTAAATTCTATTCTTTCATTTGATTCGTCAGTTATAGAAAACTTTCCTCCCCCTGTTGAAGAACTTTGTTCATCATATAAAAAAGTATCTACTGGTGAGTTAACAGTTCCGGATGACACATCTGTAAAACCTTGTGTAGAATCGAGATCGTCCTAAAATATAAAAGATGTACTTACAACCATGGGCAATTTATTTTTTAAATTTAAAATTAGCTTTTCAGTTTACATTTAACGATTCCAAAGTATCATCCTCAATTTTTTTCAAATTGTTAATTTCTTTTATTTCAACTGAATTTTTTATATCTGAATTTTGCAAAAAATTTGGTTCATGTTGATGATTTGTAGATTGCAATGATTGCATATTACTTGTATTTACTAAAGGTATATTGCAATCAATAAGATTTTTCTAAAAATAATTATAAATTACAATTTATGTTATACATCTATATTTGTATTAGTATAGTGTTTAATCTATTTACTTCACTAGAGTTTTCTTGTACAAATATGTCATTATCTTGAAATGTATTCTCAATTTTATGAAATGAATATTTTGTCTGCATTTCGGTATTGATTATATTATTTTGGGTTAATGTAACTGAATTTTCCATTGAATAATAATCACTTAAATTATCAGGTAATATAGGCGGATTTGAATCTTCTTTCATAGTAGATACTAAACTTCGGCCAGTAATGTAATGTGGATTAAATTCTTCTATCTTCCCATATTCAGATATAATTTGTTTATTACACATTTGATCCTGAAAATTATAATATATTACACTATTTTACAATTATTAATGCCTATACCAAATATAGATTTACTTCAAAATTTGTTACCTCAGATTTTAAATCAAAATTAATATCAGGCCGAAGTAAATTGATTGTATTAACTGAATTTGAATTATTAGGTTTTTCATTACTTAAAACATTTGGTGTTAATTCCAGTTTTTTCATACAATCATTTCCGTAACTTTCAAAACTTTCCTCACAAGTAAAATTTATCTATAAATATATAACATATGTTAACTTCTTCCGTAAGAAATGTGAAAAGTAATGATATTTATTATACATACATTAAAATTATCAGCACTTATCACCAACTCTTTTTCACTATTAGAAGTATTATCAGGCATGATACCAATATTAGCTTCAGTAGCTTCAGTCAAAATATCTGAGGATGCTGAAGTGCTATGGTAATTTGAAATTCTACTTGCTAAAGTTGCAACTTTTTGCTCGAATTCAGTCAAATCACGTTTATCCGTTTGAAATTCGTCCTATAAATAATAGTACAGGAATTAAAAATTTTTCACTTTCTGTGCATGTAGAGTTTTTTGGTGCGTGGTAGCATAGAATTTGTTTTTCCGAGCAGTTCGCAATCGCACTTCACAAAGCAATAGCAACACACTGCAGACGCAAAATTGTATTCTATACTCCTATTACAGAAGCACTTACTTTAGTTATTTCTAAATCACTTGCATTGCCATCTATTTCTGCAGGTATATATTTCTCTATAATATGTGACTCTTTATTTTTGCTCATTATTTGATTCTCATCAATAACGTTTTGAAACGTAGTGACAGTTACTGCTTGCAAAGCTGCATTTTCTAAAATCTTATTCGAATAGAAATCTATTTTTTCTTCAACTACATTTGTACTTTGCATAGTACAAACATTATTCTAGACACAAAATACATTAAATTAATTATATGTATAATAATATTATACATAACATAATTTTTATTTAACTCACGTGTATATTACTGTATTCTGCACTCTTGTCATTTTCAGATAAAATTTCTTCTTTTAAATTTATAGATTTTGCAATTAACGTAGTTGAAATATCAGGACAAAATAATAATGGTTTCACATCATTATTTGAGTGTAAATCTACTTGTGACACAGAATTATCTCTGCTGCTTCTAGTGAAATCACAACTACCCTGAATGTCATATGTAATGATCAAATACTATCCATTTATAAGAAAACCAAACACGGTAAATCACGAATTTAACGTAATGCTTTTTTTCGTACTTTAATTGGTCAGTTTTGTAAAAAATGAGACTTACTTCACATTATTATTTTGATTATAAATTTATGCGAGCATAAAGCTCAAGACGCAGAGCCACGTCATGACGTGCCCGCAAAATCTTCTAGTTAAATAAATTTACTAAACAGGCTTTCATAGCCTTTTAGATACTATAATATTTTAACTTACTTGTAAATCAGTAGATTTTATTTCTTGCGTAGAAACCATGTTTAATAATGTATTTTCTTTTGTAATATTCGATTCAATCTTTACATTCGAAGATTTACATGAGCTAAAAGTCTCCTGATTTATGCTAGTTAGAGAATTTCCTATTCGTAGAGGTTTTGATGTATTACTGGACACTGTATCCGTTGCCTGCAAAGATTCATCTTCGAAACTGTTAATGTAATCAACTATGTTCTGAAAATAATTCAATTAAAAGAATGAAAACAGGTAGATAAATTGATTTTGTTTGTTTTTTAGTGTTTATCTTACGAGTGATTTAATTTCTTTATTATAGCTAGTTTCTAATGCTGTATGTTTACAAACTTCACTGTGACAGATATTCTCGTTTGAATTTGAAGTTTCATTAGCCATAGTAATAACTGATGTGCTTCGAAACACACTTACACCCTGCACAGATTCATTCGATAGACTTTTAGTACTAACAAAATTATCCTAAAAATGGGAAAATGGTGATATTAATAAAATGAAATAGTGTATTCAATAAATATATCATACATTATTCACTTGTAAATTTTCTACTTTAATTTCATCATGGTAAATATTATTTTCAGATGTTATTATATCCAATCTGTTTAATTCTATTGTTTCTGATTTTGCAGTTTCTACATTATTTTCGTAAGATAATGTGTATGATTGTGAATGTAGTTTCTCAACCAATTCATCCTTAGTTCCATCAGTATGATCAATAACTTCCTACAAAAAAATAAAGTATATATTAAAATCAAGTTATTTACTCATAATATATTCATCAATATGCAACTCACTTTTGGGTCATTTAATTTAGTGTTATTATTGTCCTGCGAATCGTTTCTAGTAACATCAGTTGCACTTTCACGTGTTTGTACAACAAAAGGTGTTGTACTGTGTACATCTTCTGTCTCAGTAAAAGGTGTTGTACTGCGTACATCTTCTATCTCAGTAAAAAGTGTTGTACTGTGCACATCTACTGTCTCAGTAAAAGGTTTTTTTGTCAATTCTTCAGTATGAATTGTACTACAATCATGAAGTTTTTTCTGAAACTGTATATAATAAGTACTTTTAAGATGTTATAATGATTATCATTTTTTCTCCAACTTACATCCATAACTTGTATAATCTCTTGTGTATCATTGTTTATTTTCTCATCAGCATTTGATATATCTAGTGAAGCATTATGGTAACTTGAAAAACTTTTTGTACTTGAAAAATTAATGTTAGAATGCAATGTTGTGTCAATTGATATCATTTCTATGAATTTTTCACCCACATTCTGAAATATAAACAATTTATATTTAATTAATTTATTAAAATAATTTATTAGTATAATTAATTAAGCTTTACTTGTAAAGTTCTTGTATTCGATATTTTATTTGGAGTTAGATCTTCGGTAAATTTTGAAGTAGTTGATTCATTAACAAAAGATTCATTCTTTATTTCTTTCGATTCGCAGTCTTTATTTCTGTCCCATATAACATTGATCTCGTCGTCATTCAATGAATTAGAATCCTTTTTTGATATAACTGAAATATTTCGCTCAATGGGCGAAGTACTGGTGCCGACCAACAGACTGTTTTCACTAGCCACATTTTTTTCCACTATTCTATTTATAATGATCTTGGTAATGCTTTCCAACTTTTCCTAAAAATAGATACAATATTATTTCATTAGAAATTATCATTAAATTGATGAAGTAATGAATATTATGGTACAATCTTATTGGCCTCCAAAATACTTATGTCATTTTTTTTATTTTCACTTTCTGTTTTAAAAATCTCTTTGTTTGTGTTATGTGGTTCAGCATGATGCTTATAAATGTCAGAAATATGTTCCGATTGCATTATTATTTGAATCTCTGGATCATTATCCAAATCGCTCTAGAAGCATATAATATACTGATGAAATAAATAAAAATTAATGAATTCTAATTTAACTCAATATATTTTTATTTTCCATACCATTATTTTATTAAATTTAGTAATTTTACAAGGAAAATTAATCTCAGGTATGTCTATTTTATTACTGGCTTTGCATTCTTTATTTTGTAATTCTAACTTTTTTTCTGTATCACTTTTTCTACTCGAAATTATAGAACTACTTGAGTCATTATGTACTTCAACCTAAAATGTACAATGCACTATTTTATACATTTTAAGGCAATAATAATTATACATCTCAAATTATGATTGTTAAACATACTTGCACAATGATTTGTTCTGAATTCCTAATAGAATTGGCTTTATTATCAATGCTACTTTCACCATCTAGATTATGAAACTTCATTGTAGGTAAGATATCTTCACGAAGCGCATGAACATCAGAAATTTCTGGAAACTCTAATTTCCCTTTTTTTTCCTGATTTTTCTGATTTATCTCTTCGTCTGAGTCGGCAATATCTATGATTTCGATATGACATGAATCACTTTCCACGGTTAAACCATTAATAACTGTGAAAATTTTTTTTTAATTATAATAACTAATAATTACTAACTAATTAATAACTAATAATAACAAATAAGTGTATTTCGTTGGCTTATTAAAAGACGATACTAACTCAGAGTCGGTTTCGAAAAGGTACCTACTCGAGATCTAGTTCCAAAAAGTACCAACTCACGAGCCGTGTTTGTTTATCATGTTTAAGATATCAATACTAGTGAAATAATGTTTTTATATTACAAAATGTATTTTCTTATAAGAAAGCACAAAAAGCATTTTTTTACGTTTTTTCGACCCGGATCTCGAGTAAGCCTCTCCGAAGCAGATTCTTAGTTGGTACCATCTTTTACCGAGCTGACGATTTGTTTAATCTCGTAATGATTATGCAGTGGTAGATTGATTTTCTAATGAAAAAAATATTGGATAATACTCACGATTTTGCTGCCGTTTCGGTCTACTCTTGAGCTTTATGTCTCTGGGATTATAGTAACAATAATCTGCTTCATTTTTTAAGTTCTGGTCACAAGAAACGACTTGTCGTCTCCAGCCATACTTAAACGTCTCTCTATATTCACAATCTATATAATTGAATTCATTTTTCTGCGATTTTGTAGTAAATCCACTATCCTTTTTGGGAGCAGGCACCATTTCTGGGGCTGCGACGATTTCATCTACATTTTCTGTAAACTCAACTTTAACTTTTGAAGATACGTCATTTTCTATAGGATTCTTGGGTGAGTTTACAGAGTGCTCTTGTTTATCTGCTTGGACCAGCTGTTTTCTAGCAGAGCTCCTAGTTACAACATTAAATGATGCCCTTGTTTGTTCGTTAAAGCACTGCTTCTTCTTCCTTGTAGGCGTTGTTTTCTGGTTTGGGGCTTCATCTTTTTGTATATTCTGTTTCGGTATTTCTTTCTTGTTTACCTTTCTTCTTTTTTCACATGACATACCTTCTCCTAGGTCCTGTAATGATTCTTCTTCGTCCTTGTAACTTTTCTTCGCAAAAATTTTCCTCTTTTCACAAACATTTTTCTGACGCTTACTTTCCTTCATTTTATCAGTAACCTGCTTTGAATGGTGGGCATAATCTACTTCATTAGTCGTAGGGTTTTTATTCAAGAGTTTTCTCTTTTTGGAACAATTTTTCTTCATCACTCTATTTCAGTCTTTTCCTTCGGAAGGTCGGGTAAGATCCTCTTCGCGAATCTTTTAAATGCAACGCTATTTCGTCGTCGTCGTAGTGTATCTTTGGAATCTGCGAATAAAATTGAAAAATTAAATTGTTCTTTAGATAATTTTATTGCATTGACACGAATATTTGATATCTATTTTTTCTTCTTATTATTTCTTGAATAAGAATAGATTTTTTCAACCAAAATTAGCAGAAGTATTAAACAAAAAACATCTGCATTTATTTATTCTCATTATCAGATATAGTAGGATAAACGTTATTGTTAATCATCAGCTTTATTTTAAAAATTTTTAAGGAATTTGCTTCTTTAGTTAAGTTAAACAAATAATTTAACTTAAGAAATTCAATTACCTCTTATATAACATGACTAGATTTGTTTTTAATCGCTATAAATTTCGATAGTCAGCAAACTCGCTAATCGTAGCACTTCTTCGAACTGGCCGAAATCCTATATGTATTTAGATATGTCGTCTATAATAGACACTAGCATTAATATTTTTGACAATATTTAAATGGATAAATACACTACGTTTTAATATAATTAACGTTTTACATAAAAAATATTTCATTTTTGGCTTTTAATTTGACATTGAATTACTTTTATTTGCCTGTTTTACTAGCCAAAAAATACAAAACTCAACTCAAATTCAAAAGAAATTGTAAAATTAAGTTAATATAAATGTTACATTACTGGATTACAGTAATTGAAAATGTTTTATTCGTGAAATACAACTACATTTTACGAATATAAAAATAATATACGTTATAAATTACAGATTTATAACAATTATCCAGCATACCATTTTAAAATCAAAGAGAAAAAAATAATATTTGTAAATTCAACGTAAAAAATAAGTGATTTTCAGTGCTTAGAACTGCGCAACTCGCATGCACAGGTCGATCTAGACATTTTTAAAGTCTTTATCGTCCACGTGAATAATTGCGCATCCAAAAATATTAAACGTCTGCAAAATAAAAGAGCGGTTTAAGATATTGATTACATACCCTTATGAAGTCTATTTCAATCGCTGCATACAGTTACAACCCAGTAACAACCTTTCTTTACATCTCGTACTCTCGATCTCTTCGTCGTCAAATGTATAAATACGACGCACGTACTCTTCCACCGTCGTGTAGCCGTGTAAATAACCAACAAAAACTTCTCCGAAATACGCACATGTTTTATGTATCCTCGCCTTTCATCATTTCGTCATATTTGTGTATTTAGACCGTGAAACTCCGTTTTCTTTATTCCTTCTTCGTCTCGGTCTCTGCAACTACGCGTCTGTTACGAACGAGTGACACTCGAGAAATGCCGGCCAGCAGCAGGGGCGATAACGATAGCTTATATTGCAAGCAAAACAATTAGGGGAGGTAGTAGTGCACGCAAAGAGAGGGAACATTCGTTACAGAATCTGCTGGAATGGCAGATTATCTCATTTCTTTTTTATAATTTTGTTTAAAATTGTTAATAAAGTATATGTTTCTATGAAATTCTGCAGAGATCATGTGTACTAAGTGAAGAGTGTATTCCATTAGATATAAAACAGACTTCCATCAGCCACATTTTCTTTTGAAGATTCTATACACTTCGTTCTAAGTGATTTTCATTTTGTATGCTGAGCATTGGCGCGAAAATGCCGCCCAATCGATAAAATTACATAAAATGCAGTTTTCTGTAAAGAGCGATTCTTGGAATATCAACGTGATGCCACCTTCAACGAGTAATACAATTTCTTATCCATACTCGCCGTCGGTATAGTAGAGAACGCAATCATGATGGTAACTCGTAAGTATCAGCAAAAGATAAGGTAGGTATAACCATTTTTTTTAAGGTCGAGTTATCATCTGAGTTATGTTAACTTTGCACAGCATTTGAAATTGTGACGAAATATATATATTAATAAAATATAATATTGTTTATAAAATAATAAACTCCCACATATTTTAAATGGTTCGTATAACAGTATTCTTATATTTTGTATTACTACAACGCCTAATCTTAAGAACCTATTTTTCTGGATAAAAGTAATTCTAAATGAAATTCATTTAAAAAATGTTAATATGTAAATATTTAGGACATTCAACTTTTACAACTTCATTTTCTTAAACCCGATGACGAGTAAACAAAAATCTTTTCCCATCAAAGTTCAATAATAATTTACATCACATCAAAATCACAATTATTTTACAATCAGGAAACAAATTAAGAATTCGATTTTTCCAACGTAAATACAAATTTTCTTAAAGAAGATCACGCATTCCCCTACCGTCGCAGCACAATAAATTATGAAAAATAATCAGACTTTAAGCGAACCATTTTTACCATCTATGTTTCCGATCTTTAGTTCGGTTCCTATATATGGCTCACAAAACCTGCGACCACACACGGCGCGCATTTTTGCGGATACCCTCGACCAACTTACGCAAAAAATAAACCCCTAGGAGAAAAAAATAACCGCACGCGCAAATTGCACGATCATAGACTCGCTCGTGCCTTCCCAATTCTAATCTCGGATTGGCTAATTATACGTCGGTGAGAGAGGGGGCGAGGCTCATTTTTCTCGTCCCTTTATTATATACGACGCGAGCTGCCGACCCTCACACGCGCGCGCGCGTTTTCTATTCTGCGTGACGTTTACTGCGCGTCGGTACGCCTTTGTCGGAGAATTTAGCGAAGCCGGTGAATAATTAAAAGACGCGCTGCTTTGTGGGATATTTCTTTTCTTTTTTTTGTTCGTTCCAGGGCACCACAGGCGAATTGAATCTTTTCAATTATCGACCGCGCGGTGGGTATTTGCATATTTTCGGAATCGAATCGGTTGGGATGATCGATGAGCGCCACGGTCCGTTCCGCCTAGGCTTTTTTTCATCGTCTCTTGAAATCGATATTTTGACTCGAAAAATGTAATCGGAGGTTATTTATGGAAATTTATCTCGAGCTAAAAGGTCGATTAGTGTATTAAAAGTTAATATATTGATTTTTGATGAATAATAAGAAAGGTGAAAGTAAACATCGTTTTGGGATGATGAATGTGTTTCGATCTCGATTGCACACGACGTTTACATTTTTTAATCATAGTATGGTTTTAATTAACTTAATTTATTGTTTTCGGGTGTTTAAAGTTTGTGGATGAATTAATTAATCAGCGGTATAAAAGTCCTGCATTAATAAAGCTGTAAAATGTTTTGAAACTGCAATATAAACTGGCAGTGTAAGCATTCCTTATTTTATTAAACGAGTTTCAAATTTCAAATTATTATGCCAATAAAAGATGATAATACTTCCGAGAACAATTTAATTTATAAAATCGAAAGATCAAATATATAGGTGTGTATGTTTAAAAATGAAATCTTAATATATAATATTATAACGTGTCATAAACTTAATAATTGAAGGTCCCCACTGTAAAAATAAAATTTCTCTTCTCACGTTGAAGTATATTAATTATTTCTTGCAGACTGAACAAAATATAATTTTGGTCACATTTTTAAGATCGTCAAACAAGATTGCATAATCAAATAAATATGATCACAATCGAGAAATCAAAAGCTATATGCTATATCTGAATTTTTCTCTAGCTTATTCATAACCAAATAAGACAATCTTATCATTCCAAGCAAGAGCCCAAGTTATGACTATATCAGGTTATCATTGTGCTACGCACCAGCTTCAAAAGCGACGCTCTCCTAGACCAGGACGACAAACGATCTTCCGCCCGATCGTCCATTCCAGCGTTCCGCGAATCGAGTTGCATCCTCCTCCTTCTCGTCCTGAAATCCCAGCCGCTTTTCTAATTTATCTAAAATGCAGTTGTCATTTCGCGCCTGCGCCCGAGCGTGCGAAATGTAACTTAATCCCCCGCTTCCACTTTCGCGCGAGAAACCGCGGCGATTTATCGCTAATTTCGCCTCGTAAAGATTCCGTTGTTCCTCTGTATGGAAAAACGCGAAACGCAACACCCGCGCGGCTTAGTGTCTCATTATATTATTGTGCGGCGGTAAAGTGTTTATTATGCGTTGGCTTATGTTAATTCGAAAGTTCGCCTTTTGAGACACTTTTATAAAGTTTCGCTTTTTATTCCTTCGGGCAGAATAATAACTTCTAAAAGCGATCAAATTTATGCCTTAATATGGAAATGCATTACATGTAGTTCCGTGATATATTTCAGACTTTTTTCTAGACGGAATGAAAGAACTTTTGTTCAAAAACAAGATATCTCAATCATTTGTATTTGTATTATAAATAATTGATTTATGTTAAAGGCAAAAAGCTTTCAGTCTGTCGGAAAAAGGGACACACGTGGGGCGCGACCCTTCAGCGCATAATGAGATTGTGGGTGTTGCGAGTGTGTAACGCAATAATTGGATATATACACCTTATGGCGTTTTTATGGGGCGCGACGAGAGGCGAGCGCGCCTCAATATATATTCAAGAGTGTACTATTATCCTCGATTACATCAAAGGGGCTATTAATACTCGATGAATTTTTCGAATTCGTTTAATGCGTCTTTGTTCTCCTCCGAAATGATTAAATAAAACGTGCGCGTATCTACTGCATTAATTCAGATGCCTCGATCTCGCCGAATAAATATGCAAATACATTCAGTGATGGTTTAATTGTCGTTATCAATGTTTCGGCAAAAATGCCTTTATTGTATACATAACGCTTTAAATCACATCTCAATTTATGTAAATTAAAAACATAGTAATAATTGAATGAGATAAAAAATACAAGATATCCTTTTAATACCTATCACCATAATTTATTTGAGTCTATCTATAGTGTAGATCTTCATTATCGATTTGTCTTTTCGAAAAACAGGTCTAATATTAAATATTTTGAATTATTTTAACAGTTAGATTTTTTTTACGATTAACGATCGAAAAGATACTGCATAAGTATCTTAACAATAAAATACAAAAACTTTTACTCTCCAACACGCGAGGAACTGAACAAAAAAGACCGCGATTTGTAACTCCAAAGAACCCTGTACATAATTTTCAGCTCTCAAATTCTCAACGCACGCGTGCACGCACACACATACGTACGGTACACGCCTCTTGTTGCAATAAACTTGGGCAACGAGATCGCAATATCGATATACCCGGATTCCGCGCGTGTCATTAATACCGGCGATGCGCCTTGGCCTTTAATCGAACGAAAAAAATGGCGCTTTCGGGTCCGCGCGAAAGGCGAGCTAATTAACCGATTAATCAAGCATCATTCACAGTGCCGCCGCCGCAGAAATGCGCGTGCGGTCGCGTTTCGAGTTTATAAAACGCGGAACGATGACTTTGAAAAGTTATTCAATTAATTCGAGAATTTTCATACTAAACTTCAAGTACGATTGTATTTTTCATTCACGATACGGCTTTACTTGCAATGACTAAAAACTCTTTATTTATGGAGAGAATTGCTTTGTTGTGAATACACGAATGTGTTTGAAGTTCGGGGACAATAATCTTCGACAATGGTATTGTAATTGAATAAAAAAGTGTACTTTTTCATTTGGTAGCCAACTGTGCACCAATCGAAAGCGTTTGTGAAATGTGTTCATATATTTATCGAGCATTTTATGAGTATTCCTTGCATAATAGGATATTACTTCCCTGATATTTTTTTCTGATTCATTTCTTTATACAGTTAACGTTAAAATTTGTTTAAGGGCAATCAGGAATTTTTCGACATTTCATTACAAACAACGTTTTCAATAAATAGATAGGGATTATCGCATTACCCAGTGAACGCAAACTCTACGTTTGCATTTGAAAATTGTTCGAATTCCTAGGAGTAGTTTTACCTAAAAATACATGCATCTTTTCATTTTTCCACGTATGCAGTAAAGTTGTTTCGAAGCGTTGTAAAGTGCTGCAAAGTAATGGAAAGTGAAGTGTAGCGAAGTCAAGCGCTAAGTAAAGAGGGAAGTCAATAAAGACAGTGGATTCTTCGCCTTGCCAGAGACAATTTCAGCCTTGCACTGAAGCTTTTTTCGTTTCTCATTTCGTCGTCAATTACTTAAAGAGAATATTACCTTCTTTCGGAAACCGCTTTACTAAGTTTCCAGAGCAATATATTATCTTTAACACTGTTTCATTATTACCATGGCGTTCAATATTTCACGTGCTCCTTTTTTTCTAAATTTTGCACAACCCTAGAATACAATATTACAATTCTAAAAATACCCTATTTTTAGTAAATTCGGCATTATAAAACAATCGTTACCCAAAAAACGTTTTGTTAAAAGTTTCACAAACATCCTTACACTATAAAAACAAATTTACAATCCCCATCAGCAAGTTTTAAACTCCGTAAACATCAAATCAACAAGCTTCTCCTGCGCACTCCAACCCGTCGTCCGCTCTCACCGAAAATCACCCTGACAGCCTATCCGCACGCATATCAAATTCCCCGTGTATACACATACACACAAGCAGAATATCCCGATCCAAAACGCCACTTAAACCTCGTTACATTCATCCTCGTCGGGCGAAATATCACTGCGCGAGGGCTCGCTCGCGTGACACATTTTATAATTCGAAAACGCGCGTAAGGAAAGTCACTCGGCGCGTCTGGCAAGCGTGACTCGGCGCATTACCTTCCCATTACCGGCGTTAATTTCGCCGTTGCGCGGCGTGTCTTTTTCGCGCGTATTTTCCCGCGCGTGTATTTTAGGCTGCCCGCGCTCGCAGTGGTTTATTGCCGCGCGGCCCATTAACGCTGTCATTTTGCGATGCTACGCGACGGGTATGGAGAAGATGTGTTTTGTGCTGTGTGGGAGAGCGCCGGGCGCAGAAAGTGTCTTTATTAGAAATGCATTGCCGAGCGGCGAGTGGTTATTGTTTACAGGTAAAAGTATGTAGATCCGACGAGCGTTTGAATGATATTAGCGTGGTTTTGCATGGAATATATTGCGCAACGGGTATTTTTGAAATGTGTGTTTCTGATAATTTACGTTGAGCCTATTGGTATATAAACATAAGTAAAAGTTTAAGATTTATGGTGAATGGCAACATTAGAGCTCCAACATTTTTCGGTGACGTCGAAAGAAACATCAGGTAATTATATTAATTTATGACAATCTTAGCAGTTTCTGCGATTTCTCGCCTAACGACTCATTAAGACTTTACGATTATCACACAGTATTGTAAATTCAATTTGAGTTATTCCAAAGTTTTTCACAATAAAATCTTATACTCGTGGGTGCCCAAGCTTATAAACGAATAAGTTTGTTTAAACAAAGTTTATATATGTATACAAAACACATATTTTGCACTGTTTGATGAGAGGCAGCGCAAACCTTAGCTTCTTGAGATAGCACAAAAGGACCTTGGCCCATTTCACATCCTCTGAGCATACGCGGGAGCGTGCGCGAAAAAAAGTCTGCAAAGCGCGCGCTCTTTTTTTCGCGCGCACGCCTGAATCGCTTCAATGCTCGAACGTGCTAGCGCGATACTATAGAGTATTATGAAAACCATAGAGACGCGCGCGCGAGATGAAATGAATTGCAAATCATTCTCTCTCACTCCGCGCGCCGCACATTGTGCCACTGATATGCGACTATTCAGCCGCGCCATTCAGCCGCGAATTGAATGAAAAACTGTATATATGTACGCACAACGGGAATGAAATCAATTACTTTCTTTACAGGCCCGCGTACGCGCCCGTCATTCATTAGTCCCAGCAACAAATCGAATCGTGTGTACAGTATATATAGTTAGAAAATATAGAGAAAGAAACTTTCGATTCTGCACTCGATAACAACTGAAATAACTATATAATACGACCAATTCTAGAAACTCGCGACATGTGAGTCGGAACGAGTCGACGAGAGAATATCGCAAAAGGAGCTGCGCGCGTCGATGTCCTCGTATTTTCGGGGGAGCGGAGGACGAACCGGGCCACACACGCGCGGCTGCGCGCCGGTGATTTGTAATTATTGCCACCGTGCGCTGGAAGTCGAAAAAAAGGCAGCTCTCGATCCTCGCGTCGGCTGTGCGACTTTACGATCGCTCGCGGCGCCACATATATCGCGGCATTGATTTGTGCGATCGAGGATTAGATGTAATGATGAAGATTTTTGGGACTATACGTTATTTTTGCATTAAATATTTTAATATTTTTCGATTTATTGCCGAGAATTTAAAAAGTGTGATAAAATTGAACTGAATTCTATTTATAATTTCTATAAATACTACGCATTTGAATTCTTTTTAATCGCAAATCGCAATATAGTCACCATTGCACAAAAAGTATAATATGCAAAGAAGGTTTTATGTTTGTAAAAGCCATTAATTCCTGCGGCTAATTAAAAAGCATATCTTTCATCCAAAACTGTATTTTAACCAAGAACGTGTGTCGACGCGTAACCAGCCCGTCGACTTTTGTCAGCGTCAGAAAAGGAGCGCGCGCGTGCAAACCGAGTACTACTTAAAAGCTCATTCGCTCTCATCAAATAAACAGCGTTAAAAGAAGAGGAAGAAAATTAAAGAGAATCATGCACTCGTTAAAGGCCTGACGTAGGATGTCGCGCCTTTTAAAGAAATCCGCGACACGCGCGCGCGCCTACTTATCCCAAAGGGTCTTATATACGAAACGAGACCCTTACGTACATATACGTATATAAAAGCCACCGCACGAGTTGCTTGAGGCGAACGACTGGAACGAAATGTCTGGGATTGTCGAGATCGTTATATTTACGCTTGTTGTATAGAAAAGTGTTAACTAATTTGGTGACTATATAATTTGCCTATTTATAAACTTTATTACCCAAACGCACACAATCATTCAATCTCAAACCACAACCGACCGCTATTTTAAAAATTCTCTCCGCGCACTCATCTCCCACACACCTCCCCCATCAGCGCATACAATCTAATTAAAAACCTTCACACCAAAACAAGCGCGCCCATCCCACTTCACCGATCTAAACTTAACCGCGAAAAACCCAGAGCCCGACCAACGACCTCGCAATGCTGCTGCTGATCCTCCTCCTCCTCATTAACGGCGAAAATGGTAAAAGGTGACAGCGGCCCCGCGCGCGAGAGCGCAGTTATGCCATTCCGGAAACGCTGGAATGCCGCTGTGGCGCCGGAGAGGAACAGCGCCGGCTGCTGCTGCGCGCGCGAGCGGCCGCCCGCAAATCAATTTGCACGAGTGAGAGAGAGAGAGAGAGCAGTAGTTGGGAACGATTGGGTAAGATATGGGGTCGATGGTACTGTAGTGGTGGTGTGGGGTTGTTTCGATGATAGTTATATAGTAGTATTTGTGTTTAGGTAAGAGATATTGTTGTTTCCTTTATTAGGTAATATAAACAAGGGACCGTGATTGTATTGTAGCCTAACCGGTGGTATGATTAAGCGTTTCGGTTAGCGCAGAGGTAAATATACCACGGAAATGGCCAAAGAGTTATTTCAGTGTTATTTGTGGAGCAGCGTAAATTTAAGTGTGACTGTCCTTTTAAATTAGGTTCAGTTGACTCTGCATTCGGTGAAGTTCGACTAAAAATAAATCGGAGAGATATTTGTAACGTTACAGGAAATAACATTGGAATTAGCTAAGATTTATTACTGGACGGCGTTAAAGTGCAACCCATATGGCATTCCGACGGTTTGCGATTTTATTTTAATAATAAATATATATAGAATTTAGTTTCCTTTACAGCACTTTGTAAAAAAATAAAAGTATATATTGCACCTTTATTAGATATCTTATCATGTAAAGTTTCTTGTTTACATGATGTAATTACGTTAAGAGCTATTTTCACTGGTTCTTTATTTTGTCCAAAGTAAAAATAACAAAAACCAATTATACCGCATACGCAACATTGTCGTTTAAGTCGTGGCACCATTGCAAAACCTGGCCAGGCGAAACTAAACAACACCGACAGCTAGTACAGCCGCGCTGGCTTCCAGAATTATCGACTCCGTTACGAATTTATCAATAGCGATTGAATAAAACGCATAAATCCGATGGGCCCCGCGTTAATCTAAATAGGATAAGTGTATTTGGACAAGTAAACGGCGCGTTTCATAAGTCTTTATTTGGTATCACTTGCAAATCGCCGCGGAGAAATTGCGAAAGGTTGTACTTGCACCGGGAACAGTGCGTACAAACGCTATAGAGAGAAAGATATTGAAATGCCGGAGTCTTGACGCACACACGCGAACGAGTCTTCGATAACCATGATAACGCATGCGCGCACACACAGGCAAATTATTATTGGGCTTTTGTTTTTTATACATCTTGATTTTCGATTTTCCATATTTGCGTAACGCATGCGCATACGTTCGTGCGCGCAACTTTTAGGAGACTTTACTTTATTATGTAAGAAAAATGGTTATTCCCCGTGACAATTTTCTCTTTCTATTTTTACCAACAATAAAACACGCGTGCGCGCGCGCGTAAGCATATTAAACTATAATCTATCGCGCATGAATTTATTGACTTTGGCGGCATGCTATATGTGCGTGTACGGAGTGAAAGTAAAATGGAGATAAAGTTAATTTTACCTTCTGACAATCATAGCTTTTATTATATATATACAACGTATTTTTCAAACCAAACTTCGAGTTCTTAAATCGTTATACAATTCACTTTCATCCTACATACGCTGCACGATTGAATTTTATTCGCCACCATTTGTACCGACAACTCCTTTCTTCTAAACCCGAGATTTTTATCGTCACCATCCATACTCCACACACACATACTCAAATATACCCGCAGTCCCCAGCATATCACATACTCGACAAATATAGTCGCGCTCGCGACCGGCTCCCCACGGTTATTAACGCGCATCAATTTTCTCTCGAAAGGTCCCCATTGTCCCTTAGCTCCCATCCTTTACACGAAAAAAGAAACCGCGCGCGCCTATATATCGACATCGAAAATCTCGGGGCGAGCGCGGCTTTTTTATTTCCAGAAAATATATATCCCCGAACCTCGCGGCAGCTTGTTTATAGCGACGAAGGAGCGAGCGCGACGGGAGTAGCCGTGGGTGTATAGATGCGCCGGAGATTACTCGTTAGTCCGTGGAGTCGCGTGGCCCGTTCCCCACCGCCGCACCAGCGCACCGAGTATAAGTGTGTAGAGTACGTACGAAGATCAATGCGCGCGTGTGTGTTTGTGTATATATGTTCGCGAAGAAGCGCGAGCGGAGCGGAGTGGAGCGTATATATACGGCGCAGATCTGATTTCTTTGATCCGATCTCGTCTTTCTCGGCCAGTCTCTCTGTGTGCGTGCATGGCTAACGAGGCGCGCCGGGCCCCGTTTGATATATGCGCGCGGCGCTGAAAGGTTTCGTGAAATGTATATTCGCGCCGAGTTAAAGTGGAGTGATTTTGTTGCTTGGCTCTTTCTTTCGTTTTAATGGGTTTTTTGGACAAGTTTTTATTGGTAGTTGAAAAAATAATGTTATTCTAGAATTATTGATTGATGAATGATACATTTTTTGTACAAAATGTTGTATTTAATGTTGAAAGAAAATGAATTAAATTATTTAAAAAACATTTAGCCCAACTCTTATTTATTTTATTTAACTTTTTTTTATTTTTTTATTTAAATCTATTAAATTTAAGTCTGTATTGTACGTAGTTTTTCTTCTTCTTAATTTTAGTTAGCTTTATTTTATCTACATATATCGAAGCGGTGACTTAAGCCATATACTTAACCGAAATAAAATAGATGCAAGTACATTTATAGGCCCAACGTAATCGGAGGCTCAAAACAAATCTGAGTTATGTATAAATTATATATCTTTTAATGTTATAGACAAAATGTACTCAATTATATTAAATTAGATGTTGTGACAAATATAAAACCTACAAACTTTCTACCAATACCTATAACCGACTCCTAAAAACTTAATTAGTACCATATCTACTCTCCCAAAATTAAATCCACACCACACATCTTCACCATCGCATATGCATGCGCACACAACTGCTCCCGTCCCCTCGTGCGCACTCCGTTCTCTATCTTATCGGCCGTCATCGATCGAAAATAGAAGACGCCGTCTCTATTATTCAGCCTCGGACCTTCGCGCGAGAGTGCAATAGCCCCGGCGTGGCGGTGCAGCTTATCGTCTCCCGCGTCCCTTATCGCTCGCGGCCAGGTGAATAGGCGCGGCGCCGCTGCTGCCGATTCGTCGCGCTCGCGCGCTACACCTGCCTGCTGTGTTGTAGGTACTGAGAAGAGAGTCATTTTGCATGGGCGGCTCTTATCACGCGTATGTATATACATATACGGCTGCCGAAATAAAGAGCCAGTGCGAGGGAATTTATTTATTCGCGTGACCACGGCGCGCGGGTGTCGGTGTATTGTCCGGTGTGGATAAGATAGATTCCGCAGGCAGGTATATATTGGGTTTCCACGAGGTGTATAGTTGAGTGCAATTTTGAGGTGTTGGGTTTGTGTTGGATAAATTTTTTTACAGTATTTTATAATTTTTTAAGAATAATATTTAAACGATATTTGTTGTATTTTTTAACAATAAAACTAATTAATCAAAAAATAAGAACTGAATATATTCTACATAATGTATAATTTATGGATTATACTTTCTGCAATTCTCTATAGCAATATACAGAATTGTTTCGACTTCAACTATACTTTTATAAAAGTTGTTTCCTTTACGTATTAACTATAGCATATTACATCAACATCCAATTAAAAATTCCTATAACACACTTGAATTTGTTTACATATCAGAACTCCACTCTATAGGCACTATAACCACTTGCCATTTTATCACTCAACTATAAAAAAATGTGATCATCGTCCACGTACCTTCTATAAAACTATCATTCCACTTAATTCACTCGACTCTCACTGTATAATTCAATTCTAAAGCCACATATTTTCCACCTCTGTCTCTATAATCCAACTCCCCCTCTTCCCATCATCACAACAAAGATCCTATGCACAGTCAGAAAGAGAAAAGCCACATATTCTCCACGCTTCGACGACCAAAAATACACTCTCACTCGAGAGAGAAAGCCGGTGAATCGTAGAATATACCCACTCGACCCCACTCATCGCAACAAATCACCCCAGCTTCTCTAGAAAAAAGCCCGGATATAAAAAAATAGATCCCTTCCCTTATGGTGATACACGAATTTATACACGCGAGTCCGAGATGAAGTGCTTCTGTGTCACCGAGCGGAGACATCGGCTGCATAGCCGCTCGTTAATCCCTGCGCTAGCACGCCCAAGCATCGGCTTCTCTATGCCGACGGTCCATCAGGAGACACGTCGATGACCCAGCGAGCGAGGACTGGCGCGATGCCAGAGTCGAATTAACCTAACGAGTGAAGAGATGTGTGTATGTGCATGTGTACGCGTATGAAATCGAGATGGAGATGCGCGTGGATGTGAAGATGATGCTGGACGAAAGAGTCCGGTCGTGAAAAGTTTTTCGGGAAAAATTGGTGGTCCATTACTTGGATACTATGATGTCATGATTTTAAACCCAACATCACAGTGCATCGGAAATATAAATGTTATGCATTGTTTTAATTAAACAATTATTAATACTAAACATATAAAATGTAAAATAATACCTAAACAGGCATTATTATTACAGTTAATTTTGAAAATAAAATCTAAAGTTTTGTAACATCTTTGGATTGTAACAAGGTTACTATTTTAATGACTGAAGTAGTTATTACTATTATAATGATGGAAGAAGTCTTGCTCAAATTTAGATTGGAAATTTTGTTGATCTAATACAAAAACTTTTTATTTTATTACGCGGTTTGAAATCTTAGTTACCATGATGCAAATATTGAAAACTTATTTCATCGATAAATTTGATCATTAATTTAACAGAAATCCTTTAAAACTTATAATACCAACCCAAAATAGCCCATAATCTATATGTCCTTTTTATCTTCTTTCTCAACCTTGACTAATAATCTCCCATTTCCATCCCAATCACATAGTTCAGATATACGCATTCGAATAAAAGCGAGTAGGGCTTCACGATATAGCAAGATTAATCTTGATATTGTATTGTCTTGCCTCAATATTCAAGACAATAATCGATA
>UXGD01002414.1:0-26227 GCA_900474315.1 Torymus auratus | reverse complement strand
TGCCATACTATGTTGATCTGTATTGATCCATATCAGACTGTGGCGATCCATGCCAGACTGTGCTAGGATTTTGACAACAGAGGAAATAGGTTTTTTTTATTTTAAAGTTTTGATATCGTGCCATACTGTGCTACACTGTACCACACTGTGCTACACTGTGCCACACAGTGCCGCACCGCGCCAAATTATTGCCAAATGTTCGAATTGGCTCATATGTAGCATAGTGTAGCATAGTTTGTCACAGTATGGCACAATTTAGCACGATGTAGCATGCTGTGGCACAATTATTAATTATTTTGCTACATTATTAAACAATTCATTATAGTGAATGAACGCGAAAACCCGAATTGTTGCAAAACTACGTTTATAAAATGACGGCAATATCTGTCAAAACTAAATTTAGAAGACAATCCAGATGAAAGGTCGCAGTGCTGAATGAAGCGTATATGAGCTGAGGAAGGATTATGAGAGTGAAGATTAAATGTGATTATAGCATGAAAAATAAAAGAAATAATCCAAATGAAAAGGGAAGAGGCATGAGTGGAAGGGAGAGTGAGGTAAGAGAAGGATCGCGTCAAGATTTACCGCTTTCAATAAAGTAGAGGGTAGGAAGACGCGGAGGAAAAGACAGAGGAGAGTGAACCGGCCTCAGACTCGGCTGAAATTCCTCTTCGTTCCCCCCTGCTCTGCGCGCAGCGGCGCTGATAAAGAATTTAGTAAGCTGGATAATTTTTTTCTATAGTGCAATTAATACTACCAGTATAGCGCGTCCCCGTCCGGGTGAGTGAATCTCTGCGGTTATTTGATGAACGTCAATAATCCGACTTTAATGAGGGACTTCTTCCCAATGTTCTCCTTCTCTTTTTGCTCGTTTGCCGAAATGAAGCGCTCATTCCGCGGCCCCTTCATTTTCTCGCAGAAATGGCGCGCCTCTAGACATCGTATGAAATAAAGGCTCAACCTACCGAAGAGATATGTATATATACATTGACTAATTTAGCCACAAGCTAGTTTAACGTCTTCTTATCAACAAAAATAACCTTTTGCGCCCCACGTATAATCTCATTAAATTTATGCGGCTCGAAAACAAAATTCTTATAAAAACGACTTGATTAATACTTAGGAGAGCTTTCATCGAGTGAAAGAGGATAGTTCAATGCTCGCTGTATTTACGGAGAGTTTGAAAAGTTCTTTTATTTTAAAAGGGTATATAGAGGGAAGCTACCTTCGAAGAAAATTTCCTTAAGCGCGGAGAGTATTCATCTCACTAAAAGGGTATCTAGGCAGATTAGCTTGAACAGCGAATGGCTCAGTATGCGCATAAAAACTTTGGCAAATATATAGGTTAATTTATTTGGGAATACAGATGAGCTATTTTCCATGTCATTAAAAAATATTAATTTTAAAAGGAAGGCTTCCGCGATCTTTCATTTATTTACATCAAACTTTTGAAATTTTTATTGAAACGTAACATAATTAGTATCTTAAATGGGAATAGGCTCTTCTTGGCAGAAACACTTCTGTAAGTTTAGCAGTACGGTAAGTGTGCCATTAAGAAAACCATCTTTCGATACGATTAGCGAGAAAAGTGCAGAAAAAGAAGAAACTTGTGTATGAAGTGCTTAGAAGCGGGGTGTAAAAAGGAACGGGCTTTCGCGGGAAATTGTGACGGCTATGAAAAATGATACCACACCGAAGAAGTACCAAGCTGTGCAAGTATAAGAGGCTCCTCTGTATTTCGCACGGCCGTAAGGGTGTCCTCTGTTAAGGGTCGGATCGATATGCCTCTGGCAATTCAATCCTTTGCCCGCGTCGGAAGAACGGTTCAGTTGCGACCAGTGCCAGCTGGAAGATGATGGTTTCTTTTTCCTTGTTTGCGTGTGATGAATGCTGGCCACGTGTTGAGCGCCGGCGATTTGAAAAACAATAGGAGGACTAAGCCTGGAGGATCTGTTTTATTCGCGGCTGTTAAGCCCGCTTGAGATATTGTTTGATTCATGGCAGCTCGTGTCTTAGCGGCTTCCAGAAGGATATAGGCTGAAATCCCCGAATATGGCCCAGCGCCTAATATGGCTCTATTCTTTCGTAATGGATTCATTTGATGTATTTCGAGTCTAAATGAGTTGTGATTAAATGCAGGTCTTATGGCAATTGGATGTATTTTTGGATTCGGAAAACTCATTGTTTTTTCAAACAACCAAAATTGAATAAGCGAAGTTTATCAAAGGTGAATGATATGGGCTATTATTATACATTGTATCGATTTTTTGTTATTAAAGTATGGGTACATTTTATATTTTTTTCATATTTTTTTTTTTAGCTAAAATAGCTTTGTTTACAAATTAAGTATTAATTTTTTTATCGATGAAAAAGCATAAATGGACAATCATAGAATATAAAGATTTTTTTGTTATTATTTGCGTAATTACTCATAAAGTGTAATTTTTTTTAACACATTTACCTACAGATTGATTACTCCAAAAGTTTAAAATAATATTTTGTTCAGTTTTTATAGTCAATTAAATTTGGATATCAATCATCAACTTTATAGGGTTTCCTTTACCTCGCCCGAATATGATCGAGGGAAGAAGCGAATGATATGATATTCTTGTTAAATACAAATTAAAATTTAAGTTCGTTGAAAAAGTGGACTTTTAATTACTTTTTGAAAATAATCTCGGTGTGAGTACAAACATACACGCCAGCTGTACAAACTCATGCAGCGGCAGTTCGACGTGGTGTATTAACATCCCTGGCGCGGATCTCTAATAAAGCAAACTTTGGGTAATGAAGGGGTCCGCGATTCAGCCGCACCCTCCGTTAGTACGATGAAAATCCACGCGATCCTTCTAATGGACTACCCTTGTCAGTCTATTAAAGCGTTGCGGCGGTAGCATAAAATAGCGAATTATGTGTTTATTTAAAATTATATTAAAGTCAAACAAGACGAGGGGCGTCTGTGCCAACGAGTTCTCTTTGAAAATTTCGTTTGCCGAGGAGTGCGCTTGCACACGGCTTTCTTGCTAGCTGTCCAGTTAGTGCTTTCTTTGGCACTTTTTTCCCCTTTCCTTCCCAATGTTTACCCATTATTATACGGGTACTGATTGCAAATTATATTCTATTTTTCACTTACTTCGAACAGCGCGTATCTATATTTTTTACTAGAATTAGGTATATTGCGGTTATTTAAATATCAACTGTCATATCTGTTGCTTTTTACAGATTCTTTCTGCGCCAATCTCATAAATACATATTTTCTTTGTTGGAGCTCTTAAAAACCCGTAATCTGTCGCCTAAAATGGTTGTTGCTGATGTAATTTTGGACTTTACTTATGGAGCTGCAACAAAACAGAAGCAGGTTTCACGAGATAACGCCATAAAGAAACCTATTTCTGATTCTAGTAGTGTAGCGTTATTGCAATTTGCACTTATTTTTTTTAAATCGATATATCCTTTTTGTGTGAAACTGTTGAGCGATTATTACTTTTACAAAAGAATTCACTTGAATAGATTTTCAGGATGTTTTATTTCATTGTAAGAGAAATTTTTTGTGTGAATAAAATTGTAAAACCATGAATAATATTTGCTTTTTCAATCCGCTAACGAAAGAGTACTTTCATTATTGAATACGTGCGCTGAAAATAAAGCCTGTTCATTAAATATGAGAACGAATAAAAGAATATAAAAAAGAGAATGGAATACATAAAAAGCGCAACCTATTTTTCGTTGGTCGGGCAAAGTGCGCCGCAAAAATGAGCGCTTCCGTGAATATTTCAAAGCTCAATCTGGTTCTCGGCTATCTCTTATTTTAGGTTTCGCGAGAGCAAGAGGGAGTGGGAGCACGCGCGGATCGAAACCTCTTCGGCGCATGATGTGCGTTTATATATATGGGTATACGTACAGAGCTCTACCACGGCGCATTCACGAAATGTAGAAGTGAGCGTGGAAAACCACGAGCATCTTCTGGGAAATCCTACTCAAATCAACGCCCCGGTTTGAGTGCGCCCCGCTGAAGAGGGAGTTTAGCGATTTAATTATAATTAACTCTAGGCAGAAAAAAGGGCGAAACAAATATTGGGCTACAGCAGACTCTTCTCATCGAAAATAAATAATAGCAAAATGAAATAGCACGTTTAGGTACCTACTTGTTTCAAGCCTCCCATATGAATCTTACGATTAAAAGTAGCCTCTTCGGGTGTTTGCTCTTTTCAAGATATGCTTGTACTTTGTTAGGTTTGAAAGTGTGGAGGCTATCCCAAGTTATCACATAATCTTCAAGACAAACGAAAATCAGTTTCACCTCCCAGCAGTGTGTCAAAAGTTTTAAGTAATTCCGAATGATATTGTCAGAAACTAATTCTCTGTGTCTTCTTCGGCTGACTCTGTCAAAGACAAATTCATCTCTGACTTTGTGTTTATTTTTCTGAAACACGTTATTACTTTGTATATTTTGAATTTTTCAACACAAGCGTCTCTTTGTGAACAACATTTTTGAATTTAAAGTAGAAATTTAATCGATGCAGTGAAAATATAGACCTAAAACATCGCTTAAACGATTATGACGATGTTCCTAGAAAATTCTCGAAAACATTCCCGCGCGTGACAGTTTTGATATCTACAACATATTAACATTTCTCCTTGAATTGGAGAAATTAAATAGCAAAGTTGATTGTTTATATTGATATTTTTAATTATAACATACAAAGTTATAAAATATACCATGCTAAAACTTCGGAAAGTCCAGCACCTCCGTTTTTTTAGTACCTCTATCGTGGTACCATCGTGCGAAAGAAAAGTTGTAGCTGAAAGCTCAGCTGATGCACGATAGACAGATACTAATGAAAAGCGTGTCGGGGCTATTTGACAAGCTCTGGAGGCGCGAGAGATATTTTAGCCAGATTGCATCGCACGTATAGATATCGAAAAGGAATGAAGCGAGATTGGCAGTAGCTCCGAGGCGCGCGCGTCGCGTTGAAGCGCGTCCGAGCGGAGTTTCGGCTTGGCCGAAGCGCGAACGCGCTATTGAATTAGTCGCGGGCGATCGAAGTAGCCTCGTCTATCCACGGCCCCACCGACGACAGATTAAGCTCGCAGGCATGGCTGCAGCTGCGCGCCCTGGACGCGAGAGCGAGTTTGCCTTTGCCGGCCGCGCTAACTCGCTAGATTTGTCAGGGGCCGAATTTCCCGCTTCCGTAGACGACCGATTAATTAGCATTTTAATCGCATTTTCGCGCGGCCAAACGCCTCCCTACAGCCTGCCTAGCACACGGCCGAAAATCCAAGTAACAGCGCGGAAGCGCGATTTTAATCTACACCCCCTATTCACCCGAATTTCCGAGCGTAATGCTTCTGATGGGCTTTTAATTAATTGTTGTTTTCGCGGCAAGTACCGCAATAAGTAAGCATACGGCCCTTAACTGGCTACCGAGATCTAAAAACCGTATCGGTTTTACGTAGAAGAGCGTCGAAATGAAATTTTCTTTTTAATTTCGACCCCATAATTATACTTTATTGGACAAATGTTCCAATGCAAACACATAATATCCCTTTCTCTAGAAAATAATTTACGTTCTTGTTCGCGAGAACGATATGTATTCCAGAGAATAGCATGCCCGATATTGGAATCATTAGCATATGAATAGAACAATTTTTCGGAGGAAAGTTAATTTATCCTGAATATAGCTGCAATAGAAATGCACGAGTCTCGATAGAGAATTCAGAGTGAAAAATGCTTGCATCGAATAATGCGGTTGGAAATATCGTTAGTCGTATATGTCGTTTCATTATTTTAGTAAGTGTATCAATGTTCTTTAAAAGGATGAGAGCATTTAATTATAAACTGAAACCATCGTGTATATACAAGCGGCTCTATTGGCCCGTTAATTGCATGATTCTACATTCGATTAAAGTGCTACTCTGTATAGATATGTAATTAAAAAGTTTCATTAAACAGCCTTTACGTAAAGTGATGAAGAGTATAAAAATGTATATTGATAGGTAATTTGTTAACCGACAATTTGCTGGAGTGTTTGAACTGCACCACGGCTCTGCCGGCCACCAATCACTCATCTACGATGAGTGATTCATTCAGGTAATTTACGCTTCTCAGCCAAATGTCAAGTAAATACTTGAAACGTATCTTCCCCTTTGGTGGATTTCAAAATCAGGCTGAATAAACCAATATAATTATAATTTGAGATAAGTGCGAGATGTAGAAAAGGATGGCGGATCCGCGCTTCTTCTCACGTGCTCGGCTGACGTCAAAAGAGAAAATGCGAGAAGTTGGCTGCGTGTTATATTCGAAATCGATCGTAATCGCTCGGCGCGTTATACGGAAAGAAAACATGCGCGTCTCCTCCCAGGAAAAGGAGGACTGCGCAAAACAAAGGAGAAAGAATGACGGAGATGAAAAAAAAGTCTCATATCCCGAACAATAAACTCGATTTGCGGAGGCCGTGAAAGGGGAAAAAAGGGGAAAGACGAAAAAAGGAAATCGGCCATTGTGCGGGAGGAGCGAGATGCTCGCGGGATCGGCCGCACGTATGTAGAGTCGATTCGCGCGGCGGCTCCCGGACGCCTCATGAAAGTGCCACATAGCGATGACGCTGGAGGTGGGAATACCGCGCGCGGTGCGTGCGTATGACAATAGAAAGTTCGCTCTGCGGCAGCTCGGCATGGGGGGAGGCCGCGAGACACACTCCATCGACCCGGAAGGAACTCGAGTGACGAGCCTGACCTCAATCCCCCGATGTCCGATGGCATTTCTCTATAAGCAGATGCGCGCCGCCGCCGCCGCCGCCGCCGCCGCTTTTCTCGCCCTATTATATTTGACGAGGCAGCTCGTCTGACTATTTACCTGCGCCACAATGCGCTCTCAATTCGCGGAGCAGCCCTTCGTTTCGCTTTGCTTCCTTTTCTCAACCTCGCGGAATATTAACTTTTCAATGCAAACTTTTCCAACTCGAGCACAATATTACACTCACTCGTTCACGGTGCTTATTAAATTTGCATTTCAAAAATCTAACGAAATTTCAGTTCACTTACACTATTCATCTCAGACTATATAGTAGTTATCAACAATATGCTCGAATGCTTGCAAGTTTCGTTATTAAAAAAGTTAGTACAAAGCGAAATATAAGCAAGCATGCAGATTTCGCAGTGATAATACCAATAATTGTAGGGAATCAAATGAAAATTGACACAAAGACTGGCGCGCGTCTAAATTGGAATCGTCGAAATGAAAAATCGATGCACATTGCAGATGTTTTGGAAATCGCATGGATGTCGATACGATTCGGTATCGCTTTTTCCTTCGTACATTTTCGGAGGTATCGATTGCCTGAAAACGAACCACCCGGGCCTGCTTCATCTTAAATTATTCACCGATTGTCCTCCGAAATTAGCTATTTTTATTATAGCAACGTCAGTCTGTCTCCGGGGGATCATTGGAATACATTAGAGATGAAATTTAAATAACCGGAGGTCGAGAAAGTAAAGATAGATAGTCGGTAACAATATTTTATTTATTCTCATATATATACGTACTAATATATTATTAAAATGTTAACGATGCTAATTCTTTTTTACTTTTTATTTAAAGTCTATTAACTTGGTTAAAGCTCTTATAAGCGCATAGACATTCTTTGAAAACAAAGCAAAAGAATGAAAAATCTCACCAAGCCTAAAGAGTGGATTTATTCGCTAAACAATTATGAAGTAAATGAGAAGTTTAATAGCTAGAGTATTTTATAAATTACTCCTTGAATGTTCTGATTTTCCTTGTATAATATATTTATAGGGCAATATTTTAATTTTATAAAAAAAGGAGTGTAATGTGAGTTTCATAAAAAAACAGCAATTTTTTGCCCAATTCTGTCCGTATAGTATAAAATTAATAAGACCATCAACGCTTTTGCAATAAAGTATGGTTTGTGAATTTCAAACAAATAAATTGAAATGCTCAATTCTACATTAGCCGGTGGGAAAATACTAATTTAATCATGAAATAAAATGAAATCGAATGAAATGAAATTATTGACAAATGTGTTTTTTGCCGAAACATATATCTGAATCTCTGATATTGAAATAAATCAATATTTTTCTCTGCTAACAGGGACGTCAATTAAAATTTTTGATGTTTGCAAATTAAGCAAGTTTGGCGCTGGGGTCGCTGGTGCGGAACTTCAGTGCCGGGCGTTCACGAGTCTCCATTACGGTTTTGTTGGCCCGTTTTAATAATGCCATTCCACGAGCACTGTCAAATTATCGATCAGCAACGACGAAATTTCCATCGAAATCCCTTGGCTGCAGCCGAAGCCGCATCGAGCGCCCACTAGACAAAGCCGAAATGCATATTCTATTTGTATGGGCTCGTCCTTTTGTCATGACTTATTACCTTCACAAAATTCATTTATAATGTCATTTCTGATATATTGTACGGCTTATCGGGCAAATTTAATTAAAAAAAGGCAATTCACCATTTTCAATAGCTTTTTTAATCATTTTTTATTGTGTCACTAAAAATAACTTAATTACTCATCGTCTACCTTTTGTGTTAGATGGCCGTAAGAAAAAACAAATATATGCTCAATAGACTTGCTTTACTTAAAAGAGTAAGGCTAGTTAACTACTTTTAATAATGGTTAAAGCGATTTTGTTCAATTAAATTCATTGTAATTTTGGAATAAAAAAATGTTTCACCTTAATCGTTTGGAAACCCCATGAAAAAGACAAATTTGTCCTAGTATAATAAAAAAATTGTAATTATAATTACACCTACCCTAGAAAGGAGAATTCTTTAAAATTTATCTGTATGACCATTAGGTAACATTAAAAGTACATGAAAATCTTTCTCTTAAAACTTTTATGAAAGCAGTAAACAATTTATAACCAAGTATAACACTCTCAAGTTAATACAGTTTATTAAAAAAATGAAATTATCGTAAATGAAATTCAGGTTTATTGTGTACACCTTTATTTATTGAATATTGGGGATACACTTCATATTGAATGACATTGCAATAAAAATTTTTATTATAAATTTTTGGTAAATAATAAAAAAATGTTTGCTGAGAAAAATATGCGCGTATCGCTTTTGAGTTGGTGTTTGATAAATTGAAAACATGAAGAGGAATATTTAACAATTTGTAAAGGTTGGAAAAGTGATTTTAAAGCTCTGATTTAGCTCTCTCACTATAGCAGGGTTAACGGTTTAGCCTTGTATTTAATGGTCGGTTAACCCGAACGCGTTAAAATAGAAGGGTTGCGCCGCGGCGTAAATTCCATTCCCCCGTCGTCATTAAATTCCTGAAGATAAGAGAATGTACAAAATAGCTCACTTTTATTACTGTGATTACTGTAATAGCAAAGTATTTAAATTAAAAATTATAAATCATTTTCTCCATTAGGTATTATTATCAATTTTCACGGATATATAAAGGAAATATATTATGGAAATGATTGGAGCATTGGTGCATGGCAGAGACGTCGCGTCATAATCAGATAAAAAAAGGTCCTCGACACCGGCCAAGCTTCCGGCGTATCAATATACATCATGGCCCGAAGGCCCGCATATATCCATAATATACAGCCTCTATTTTATTTCGGCATTATCAGACCGCGGAATTGGCCGTCATAATTATTCGAGAGAGAGGGAGGAGAGCGGTGCGCGCAACGATGAAATTTTCGGTGATGTGCTCGCGCGCGAGAGGGAGAGACAGCGCGCAGCGCAAGAGCGGAACCTGCCCCCCTGGCGCATGAATAATTTACGAGCGGGTCGTTACCCCGCAGCTGCAGGTATATACGCGCTCGGTATATAAGGTATACGAGAGAGGGGGAGGGGCTTCCTACTCGCTCAAACGCCCGCCGGGTAATTACACGCCGGTAATCGCGTCAGGAGCCGCTTATTATCCCGCCCCTCCCGTATATATACCTGTGCGCAGCTTCGAAGCCCCCGCGAGAATCGCGCTACGAACCTGCACTCGGACCTTCGCTGTGACAATCCCGTATGAGAAACCGAGAGTGAGTCGGGCCAAAGTCTAGCAAATTCCGAGTGCGGGGAGACTCATCTGATCAAAAATTAATACTTACATATATGAAGATCGGACTAATGTAACGGAGCTCAGGAGTCTCATGTGAATATAAATTTTTCTCTGCTAACGCTCCTGCCGAGCAGATGTAGCAATTTATTAATATTAAGCAACTCTCCTACAATGTTATTCTCTCTACTAAAATATTCAATAAAATTATCAATTCATCGCGTTATCTCTCTTATATAATTCAACGTATATCTTTGCATTAGCATTTTATCCTTGTAATATTTTTCAACTATAATTGTGATTTTAACGAATGTTAATGCATAAAGTTGAACAAGATTTTTAGTTTTTCCTAACTCCAAGTCTTAAAAAAAATTTTACCTGTGAAGGTTACAAATTACCATAATTATTTTCTGCACTCCAATAGATAGTTCCACGGGCGGTTAGCGTAAAACCATAAGACTGAATTAATCTTGTTACGTATAAATATATAATGTAAACGAGAGTGTGGTGAGCGCGAAAACCGCAATTTCAGAGACGAGCTTATTATTTTATCGTGTCTGAAAAAATACGACCATAAAAACACCAACGGATTAGTTGTGAAAAAGTGACTTTTTTGTTACTGATGCCTTTTTTACAGAGATAAAAAATTTCCAAAGTCAAACAAACAAGTAAGATTTCAGACAAATAATAATACGTACTGAATTTTTATTCATCGAATAAAATTGTATAACTAAAAGGATGAAACGTAATCATGAATGCAAGACATAATATGAAACATCGCATTACTCAACATATAAAGTTACGCATGCGCACGATCAGACCGTTTTGAAAATATATTTCCTAATGATATTTCTAAAATTAATGAAATTTCAATTTCACAAGGCAGCCCCTCGAATCTTTACGTAACTTTTCGATTTAAAAATGTTAAGTTAAATAACTGAAGAATCCGGAATATAAATGATGCAGTCGAGTTCTGTTCCTCTTCGTTTGAACTGTAGTAAGAGCCTCCGTACTTTTTCCAAAGAGTCATCGATCGGCGGCGGCGGGACGCAGCCGGGGGGCTTTGGCGACTCAATTAGAGCAGTCCATTAAAAGTTTGTCATATCAGAGAGCGACTGGTGAGCGCGGAAGAAACGGCTCGAAAGCTCGCTGTGCAGTCGGCCCGCCGCGGGGACACAAAAGCCCCTGCGCGTGCAGCCTCGGTCACGCCGCGGCACTTTCGGCCAACAAAAACATTCCCGCCCGCTCGGCCGCGACTGATTCAATCAAAATGTCAATTCCGCGCCCGCCGCCGCGCGCGTGCACGCGCCTAATCTCGTTATAAAAGCGAGCCGAACACCGCCACCATTTCCATCCGGGAATATATATGCGCCGCCGCTGGCTTATCCGTCATGACGCATGTATGACTGTCTGAAGGAAGGATAATTGAATTATTCATAATACCGGGGCCGCCCCCCGCTGCTGTCGCCGTATTACCGAGACGTTTGCACAGAGGCAGGAAACTTCGGATCTATTTTGCCGCGAGATAAATCGAGACTTTAGCACCCGACCCGCAGGGCCGTTCAACCTCCGAACTTATAACTCAAGATCCCGTCTATTTATTTCTCTACACAGATTAGTTCTGCTCGATTTATCGATCGCAACATCAGCAGCCTCAAAACAAACGCGCTCAACAGTTTAACAAGCTTTTAATTCGGTGAATCTATTCAGCTCACGGGAGGCAAAATTTGTAATCCTGTCAGGTAGTAGGTCCCCAAAATTTTCAACTAACACTCCGATAACCTAATTATTTTTCTATAAACTGCGTTCCGCTGCACGTACACAGGCTAACAAGCTCAACATCTATTTCATGCCGAAATATCCAATTTCAAAACGTTTCCATCTTATACGGGAATGCAGAATATAGGGACATCAATTTTGGATCGACTTAATGGAAAATTTCAGAGTATAGTTTTTCAAGTTTAAAACTATTTAATTAAAGCTGTGCGGAAAACTGGTCAAAAAAGGAATTGCATTTTCTTTCGGAGCAGCGTATTATTCTTATCTCTGCTGATCTTGATTTACTTAAAGCACCCCAGCTGCTGCAGGAAGCTTATTGAAAACTACAACAGAGAGCAATACGCTGCACTTTGAAGAAACTTTCTTTGTGTAGAAAAATCTTCAACTTCCATGAGATTTCGATCCGTTTGACTTTAGCTTCGCGACTTTTTCTGCAAAGTCGTCAGAGAAGTAATTGCAGGGAGCCGTACACGTGTGCGAAGCTTATATGAAAAAGCTTTCTGAACGGAAACTTGGAGGCGGCGGAAATAAAAAAACTTCCTAGGGTGTTACTATACGAAACGTCGGATCCTTGACGCAGCCTTGTAACCATTGTTCACTCTGTAAATGTGAATTTTTGTATAATATACTCGAATCATTTTAATGAGCAGCTAATTAATTAAATTGTAGTGGCATTGTTTTGAGTGAATCGCTATCTAAGAGCTGCGTCGCCGGCATAATGGAATTTCGTGGAACAATTAAGAAAACAGACGTGGCGTGCGAGCACGCGGCCAATATTATCTTTAGAAAATGGCATTGTCGTCATTATTGTTTTCTCTTTCTGCATAATAGACTGCGTTACCTTCGATCGACATGCGACATGAATTTTAAAGGCACAGACATTGCTCACTCATCACAAATCAGTTTGAAGAAATGAAACGACATATTTTTCATTCAAAGATCTTTTTTACCTTAACATCTATTGCAAAAGAATGAAGTGAAAAAGTTTTGCTGTCTTTGTGACGAAATTTATTGCAGTTTCAGAGTGAAAAAGTTCGACTGCGTAAAAGTGAAAATATTTTTTTTGAGATTTCAATGGCTGACAGTTTTATGGGTTGAGTAACTTAAATTTTCAGAATATGTATATATACATATTATGAACAGCTTGACGTGTCTGATGTAAAGTTGGCTCGAAAGTTTACTTGAACTGGCAGTTAAAATTAATTTGATCGAAATGTTAAACAGCATCTTAAACAACTGGTTTCACTTTGAGTTCTCAAAACTTTAGACACATTAATTTAATGAAAGTTTGGACAGTCGCGTAAATTAAAAATCTAAATGTAAAGATCCCCCTATAGTGTCTATCTTGTTTAGATAACATGATAGAAATGGGGATGCGGGAAAATTCATAACGCTGTTATTGCGCAAGTTGACGTTCAATTAGGGTCGAGGCTCAATTTCGAGTATCGCAATATCTTGTCGCGGGCGTAATATTGAGTTATTTAAAGTAAAATTTATCAACTTTTCGAGCGCAGGTCATTATTAAATATTCGCTTATTTCGATAAAAAGCCGGAGATAGACATATGCTCACAGCCGCATCACGTGTTTTTCCAACGGGATTTTCGAGGGCGCGCTGGTGAAGTGGGAGGCTGGGTGAAAGATGCGAATGAATAATTTAATAAGCCTGAACTGAGCCGGCGTTTCTCCACTTTCGAGTGTGCAGTGCTCGTGTGTATAGCAACGTCGGGCTGCACCCCGCTCGTAAAAAGCCGGGCCCTCTCGTCCTCTGCGTGCATAAAGCCCGTGCGCGGCCACGTCGAGGGAAAAGTGCCGTTTAAAAAATCACAAAGAAAGGCTAGAGTCGAGGGTCGTCTCCTTGTTCCCGGGGAAAGATTGCGCGGAGAAGCTGCCGCGGGGGAGGAAAAACGAGCGGAAGGCGAAACGGAAATAAAGCGGCATTAGGGCGGGGAAAAGGAAGGAGCTGAGCGCGCCGCGCGCGAGATAAGGAGCGCAGCCCGATATCCGCAGTTTCCGAAGCACGAGTCTACTCATGAATAAGGTAGCGCGCAGCGAGGCCGGGAGACAGGGCTGCATTAGAATATTCCCCGGACACGTATAGAGCGAATAAGAGCTGTTTGCCATTGTTATTCATCCGCTCTTTACTTGGCCGGCGGCCTCGTCTAGCTCCGAATCCCAGCGGGCGGGGTCGGCCAGCGAAACGGGCTAATGGAATTGAGCCCTTTTCGAGGAGGCGCCTTTGACGCCGCGGCTTTCTTTTAATCGGGCCGGCTTTACCCCGCTTGTTTGGGCTTGCAGACGTTTCTTTGGGAGGGAGGACTTTTAGCCCCGCGAGTAATCAAGCGAATAAAGCTTTTGCTTCTTTTATATGTGTATCTCTTTTGCTTGCAGGTGGGCGCACGCGCTGGCTCTGCTAAAGGCCACTTGATGCGCTGAAGATGCGCCGAGCGCCGAAGAACGGTGGCTGGCTCGCCTGCGCCGTTGTGTGGGCCACGTCGAGTCTTCTTCTTATCCTCTTCACGGCGCCAAAGTCCTTCCTGCTGACGGCCGATGCCGCCAATGCTGGTATGTCTCATATATCTATATACCCCGCGCTCATGTTTTAGTTATCCCACCGCTCTCGTGAATATTTATACATCTGCTTTATTTCCGCGATGAATATACGCGGTATTTTGCATCTTTCACCGCGAGCTAACAATCTTTTTCTCTGCTTTACTAACGCGTGTAGTTCATCGTGTCGCGAATATGCTTACCACTTGAAGCAGTACACGCAAAACACTGCCGAACGCAATCTTCCTAACAACGAGTAACGATCAAGCGCGGCTTAGTCGTAATCCCTTCGCGATATACAGGTATTTGAGCACAGTGCCGGAATCCAGAAAGTATGCGCGGCAAAAATGCAAATCTGAAAAGCATGCGCGATGCGCGTAATGTTCCCGCGAGCTATATGTTGTCGCGTTACAAGCTTAATACAGGGCCAAACGCAAATGCATGATCAAAGCGCGGCTGAAGAACCGTCGACGGTGCGCCGTGCAAAGTATGAGCAAAAAAATTGACCGAGGCGCGAGATAACGCAGCCTCGTAGGAGGGGCTCTTTGTCCCCGTCTAACAAGAGACGCCCGTACACAACGACGTTATCAACTCAATGCAAAAAAGCTCGCGTGCACGTCAAAGCGCATTCTTTATTATTATACGCGTGCGGAACTGCTACAGAGCACGGCAGCGTATCTTTGTCGGGATTCATAAAACCAAGGGCCGCGCGACATTCGAATGCGTAGATATATACGCAGTTCGCGCCGGCGGCGTTTCCCCTCGAGTGTTATTATAGCTATATGAAGGGAGAAAGGTCAACACTAAAAAAGCGCGTCCACGCAACGTCGCGATTATTTATTGGCAGCGCGCCGGATGCGCCGCGCGCGCGGAAAATGAAAGCCTGCCTTGTGTGTATATGCGCGCACCTCCTGCGCTCGCTTTTGAAATGTAGGCGTGTGCCGGCAACGTGATGAGAATCCCGGATCTCCCGCGCCGTACTTTTCATGTGCCAAGCTCATGTATTAAGTCCCCCTTGGCTGGAAAAGCTCGAACAAATATAAAAATTCCATCGAAAAATTAGCTAAACTTGTTAACGGCCATTCTATAGTTAAACGTTTATTGCGGACTATTAATTTACTGCTTTGGCCGTGGAAAGTTTTTTTTAGAAAATCACTGTTTTGACATTTCTATTAGAAATTAGAAAACTTTCCACGTGAGATTCATCAAGATGATAGAGATTTATTGACATTTTAGAAAAGTAAGAAATGAAAATTCACGCTGCTTATATAATATTTATGGAAATTACTTTGTGAGAAAGTCGAATTTTGTTGCTTATCTGACGAAATAATATTTAAACAGTAGGAAATAAAAAAAAAAATCACCATTTATTTTAAAAATGTTCAATACTGATTTATCAATCAGTTGCATTGAACCCTTTTTTTGTCCATAGTATTTAGCCATTTAAGAAAATAAGGATCCGAGTTACAGGCTTTGCTGTCATTTTACTCAAAAGGTTTAAAAAAACATTAAAAGCAAACGTTCTTATTTGGACAATTAAATTCAACCGTAACTTATGAAAGCATTGATATACTTATAACAAAACAATGAAGTCTTTTCCATTTTTAATATTTGCACAAAGTATGTAAAATTTTCATCTGGATTAACTCGAAATCTAATTGTTCTTTAGCCAAATTTCAAGTATGTATATATTACATGCATATACGTATATCAGACTACCCATAATGAAGTGGCTATAAATTAACCTCAGGTATAGTGATATTTTATTGACCAATATTAACATGTAAAAAGCTCGTGTATATACAAATTCTATTCCAAGTATCTTACTAAAGTTTTACGAAACAAAGAAAGTTAATTTTATATAAAATATTCTCCTCCACGTCACGTACGGGATTCGACGTAAAAATGGAAGGACCGGGTCAATTCCCGGTCGAGAGGCCACAGACGTGCCATTTTTTTATCGAGTCCTCATCTATTTACTTATTATTTGAAAGTCCTCATGCGCAACGCCATTAATATTAAAAACAGAGTAAAATTAACAAGTTATAACATATCTTTGAGAGAGTTTATAACTCCCTGGCAATAATTACACTTTAAAATACGAAAAATTGGTACGAAAATAAAAAATCAACGTTAATCAAATAGACTTTCTGATGAAATCTAATAAAAATCGACATTTTAGGTATTTTCTGTTTATATTTTTAAACTAAAATTTATACCACTTTCGAATCAGTTCAATGACCAAGAAATCCGGTTGTAAGTTTAAAAATATTGAGATTTGACGATTTTTTCACGTTTTGATATTTCAAGTTGAATAAAAAGATATCTTGTTGCCAATCGGCGAAAAAGGAAAGGTAAAAATAGCTGAAAAATAATTAAGCTTTCATTCGATTTTTAACGGCACGAAATTGCGAGAAAGGCGCAAGAAGCATGGGCTGCAAGTCACGTAGGAGAATTTCGGCTCTCCACTTTCTGCGGCATCCTCCTTTTACTGTTTTCTTTTTTCTTTGGCTTTTCTACCTTTGCGATCTTTACGAGCCGAGGCCGCGTGGAATTCGCGATTTCCCCTCTTCGCGCAGCTATTCGCCTTTTCTTCTTTCTTGTCTCCCTCTCCTCCGTTTGTATTATATAGGAGGAATTTCGGTGAGAGGATCATTGAAATAACGGTGAAATAAAATAACTACGATTCCAGGCAGAGAAATAATAAATTATATCACGTGCAAGTTGGGAACTAAACAGATTCCTCGCGATTGTCTGCGGGCAATCGAGAAGAAAAGAAACTTTTATTCTTTTGATGAACTTAAATTCCTTTCCTGGTCTATTTGAAGCTGTACCGATGCGAGTATCGTTTGGTATCCGTAGCGGTGGAAAATCTTAAGGCCAGATCTCGGCCAAACTCGCCGCGCTAAAGTAACTATTCTTAAGCATCTTCCAAAAGGAGCTCCGACCGCCTATAGGTATCTTATTGAGCCAAACTCACTTGCATCTAGATACAGGGACGTTGCATCAGCATAGATCGTACTCCCCACACGTTGTTAGCGTAAACATCGCTCAAGTGATGTAAACAAACCGCTGTAGCTGCGCGAATTTGGGGAAGCTTAATTAGGACAGCAAACGACGTTAAGTTTAAAAAAATAATTCTGAATCTTGTAGATTGAACAATTTTCGGATTTTAATCTAAAACTTGCAACAAGTGACCACCGTTTAATATGATATAGATGTGAATAAAAAGGGAAAGAAAGAAGTAGAGATGGTGCATCTAAGAAAATGTCGTGGTGAATTTGTGAGGTATCTCTATAGGTATTTATGCCAACATGCTGTCACCTCTAACGCGATAGCTGCAGAAGAGCCTATTTGTAGCTACGACTAAATAGATATATATTTCTGAAGCCTCGTATTTAAGCTATTCCTTGACGACAGGCTACTCGTGAGTTAAGTTTACTTTAGTTTCGATAAGTGGCACGGTACGCTAATGCTAACCATAACGCAAGACATTCTGCTTCGAAAAATGAAAACAGCACGCCGAGGGAAATTTTGCCATATGCGTAATCTCGTGGAGTATTTTTTCCTCGCCTCCTTTTTCCCTTCATCTTCTTTTGCCGGCTGAAATGCGCGCGCGCTTACCGAAGCAAATAAAAAGGCGTTTGCGCGCCACGCTCGCGTGAAAGTGCATACGTACATTTGAGCTACGGGAGGGGGGGAGAAAGTGCGCCGAAGGGCACCGTATTTCAACTCTGCTCTTCTCCTCTCTCCTTCTTTCCCCAAGAGCGAATTCGATTAGGGCGAATTTGTCGGCAGCGCGGAAAATCGAAACTTGCGAATACATCGCTCACGCGCACCGTTCCGCAATCATACGGCAGCACGCTTCGCCTTGCAATTTTTGCTAGATCGCCCAACCTGTATAACTTCTGTCGTGGAAGAGTTTATTTTTAACATTTTTTAAATAATTTTCGCTTCTGCGAATCTGATGAAAACTCTATTAACATAGTCAAAGCACAAAGATGGGCTCTTATTTCTCGCTCTAATAAAAGCTCGCGCAAAAAATTAACGAATAAAATTTAATTTTAAACGCGCCAGTTTTATCATGCATGTTTAATATACTCTTTTAAATTAATACATAACTTCTCGGAACATCAGCATTAAATTCTCTGAAAACTAAAAATAAATTGCGTTCAAAAAGCTTTTTATAATGAATATATATATTTTATGTTAATTTAAATAATTTTGGAAGATTATCATAGTTGTTGTAAATATATGGTTGTTTCAAGAAATTAATTTTACCCGTTATACTTAAAATTTTTCTACTGCACTGATAAGGTATAAACACCACATTTTTATCGAAATTCGGATAAATTTACATAACCTGATACCTCAAAGTTTATAAAAATCTAGGCTTTAGATTGAAAAGTCCTTGTTGGTGTAAAACTTATATTATGTGTGATTTAAAAGTAGTATATAAAAATGCAGCAGTTATCTTTTAGTTATTCTTTGAGAAAATAAACATTTTTCTTTTTGTGAATTTTCATTCAGATAAAAAGATTATGGTTCACATAAATTTCATCAAAAGATAAAAGATGGGAGTTGACAGAGCCTGAGAAGCATTTATTTTCAAATGAACAAATATATGAAAATATAGAATAAACTCATTCATTAGAGTTACAGGGCGTAATTAACCGATAGATCGGTGGCATATCGATGGATCGGGTTGCTGGGCGCATCACTGGACGAGCGGATCACGCGCCATTTAGTAGGTATAAAAAGTTGGATGGCTTTATCAGCGCGAACGAGCCATTAAAAGAGGGCTCGGAAAAAAGCGCGAGGGAGAAAGAGTGACGAAGAGTGCGAGGGAGAAGGTAGAGGCGCGTTTTAATGTTTTTTCCGATATAGTGTATAACCGCAGCGGAATCGCGCGCCGGACGAAAAATCGAAGAGCCGCGCGCGCGCTCTAATACCTATATAACTCGCCCATTGACTGACAGAAGTGACGCGACATTATCGCGCCGCGGCCGCGAGGGAGCTCGAGAGTCCGCCGCCGTCCCGCTGTGACACGCGTAAAAGAAGCCTTAATGGAATTCGATATTCTACGTTTCCCTTCTATTCATAACGCCGCTCAATACATCTTTTATATAAATAACATTCAATTCCACGCCGCGTGTACAATACTTTGCTTATCGAATGCGAACTCCGTCTTGGCGCAAACAGCATTGCAGCTGCACAGAGCCTATGCATTTTATCCTATTTTTACACTTTTCATCATTCTCCAGCTCTTGCACTGATATATTGTTTAACCTCGTTCGGAGCCTACAAATATCACTAAGCATTCAATGATGTCACTATTGTTAATAAAATACTGCCTCGTAAAACAAGTGCTAATAATTTTTTAAACTATTTTAAAACAAAATGTACAAACGTCCAGATTTTAATCAAAATAGAGCAATTTTTCGATATTTTCAACTTGATTAAAGAAAAACCATCGATGCAATAATGGTACAGCAATTTTAATTTTCGCATTTTATAAAATAAAATTTAGATAAAAGTATTAAAAATATTTGACAGTTCCGTTGTGACCTTTCACATTTAAAAAGTCAATTTTATACATAATAAAAGGGAAGAGTTCGTGGATCTCGTTTTGCAGTTCTATAAATGTATTTGACGAGAGCAATCAATTAGTTTTTGAAAATACTTCCTTCGCGAGTACTTTCACAGTAAAATTTGATATACTAGAAGCAAAGGTCGTTACTTTAACGCAGCAGCTGTGTACCTCTACTGAATGTTACGCCAGCAATGCGCGCGCGTAACACATAGCATTAGGATATAAGGACGAGCCATTGACGTTTGCTCGAGAAGTTTAATATGACAGCGTTGGTTTATGACGCATCTGCCTGCGAGAATCCTGTAACCCAGATTCGAGTTTTCCCTACTCGAGGCGCGCGCCGTCGGAAAGGAAATCGACAGCTTCCTCGCGCCTTTCAACGGCATAATCACTGAGCATTTCAAAGCAAATAACTATATATATCTTGGTATATTAAAGTCACTAATGATGTTTTTCGGTTTCGGGCAATAGAATAAAGAATTCCGTCTGGATGTTGCTGCAAACGTACGAGAGAGTTCGGAAAAAGTCGCTCGCAGTGAAATCATCGCGTGAATTTCCGGCTCGAGGCTCTCGCGCGCAGCCTATCCGTCTCGCGCGGGAGCTCGATTGTGCGCGCGATGCGCGTCTGCAGAAAAGCCGGGAAGTTACAGCGTTTCTCGCAACGCCTCCGTATAATCGCGCAAAAGCGGCCCGTTATCTCCATATATCCAATATTGCGCGAGTAGGCGACGCGAAAAAAGCTAAAGGCGGCGCTGGCTTTAATGAATTTCGTAAAAGCAAATTTCTTAATCCAATTTATTTAAGCGCGAAAATTTTCCCGGACAGTTAATGCGCGCGCTGCTGTAGCGGCCGGGAGCGATTTCCGCCGCGAATTAAAGCAATTTATATTACGCGATCTGAATTACAGCGGGCCACGAGCTCCCTCCTGCGGAAAATTGCTTTATCCCGGCCCGGATTATCAATCGCGCCCTTTTGTTTCGGATTTACATTTCGAAATTAAAATGCAAATTGCTAATATTTAAATATTTTTGCACATCGGTAATTTCATTGAATCACTTTGTCTCTGCAGTAGGTAGCCGCTATCTCGTTATCGTTTCGGCTTGTATTTCAATATAATTCAAGGCATTCGAGACAAGAAGCTATATATTTCGTGCGATTGAGGAGCTTCAGAGGAGGTGCCTGCTAATAAGCGGCTTTGTTATTTCAAAGTGGAAATCGCGACTTTCTAAGCGCTTTATAATTAGCATTTCAGTTGGCGAGCAGGATTTTTCGTTGCATTTGACAAATTACTCTCGTTTCCGAAGCGAAAAGAAAAAACGAGCGAGTTTTGAGGAAAGTCATTCAAGTCCAAGTTTTGCCCTTTAAAATTTAAACCTCATAAGGAGGTAAAAGTTGGCAAACAAGTTACTACCGGCTGGAAAAGAGGCTTTTAAAGTTTCAATTATGGCGCCCCGGCAATGTTGGCATTATACGACTTTGGTTTTACTACATCCTCGAGACTTTTAATGCTTTGATTTAATCGGAAAATCTGATAATTTCACATTTTCTCAAGATATTCTAGCACTCATTGAAGACGCGAACATTTTAGACATTGATAGAATTGTATTTTTTACATACAATTATGGGGGTACATAAAGAATAAAGTAAATAAAGAATACGAGCGCTTGGTTAAAAACGGTATGCACCGGCAGCAGCGTGAGAAAAGAAAGAGCGCATTTCCAATCGACGTGTTCCGAGGAACTCGCGCGCGCAGCGTCCTGGCCACATAGACGCGAACAATGGCCCGTGCAGCGCGTTGCGGGCTCCGCATGCTCGGCGCGTATTTTGCAAACTGCCAGGCGCGCGTATTTCCATGCAAGTTTCGCCGGCTTTAATTACGCCGCGCTCCCTGGAAGTCGGCGGCAACTTTGACTTTCCCGCGATCATAAGGCACGCGGCGCGCGACGCGCTCAAAATGACTTCGCGCTGCTTGAATGGGAGAGAAACACGTCCTATCCGCCACATCAGCAGGCGGGAACGCGCCGCACTTTCGATAGAAAGTTCAACTCTTTACACCTGTATGCACCGGCAACAAGTCGCGTATGGGAAAACGAAATTGCGAGTGAAGGCGAGAAAAACGCACGGCTCGGGAAGAAAAAAGGTTTCTCCGACTGGACGCGCAGCTCTGCACGTGTACTAGTGTAACACGTTCCGCTGAGCGCGCGCTCAAAATTTCCCCGTTGCTGTGTTATATGAGTGCTTACGCACGCGATGGATTTCCTTTTCGAGGCGCGCGCGCGCGGCCGATTTATAGCGTTTTTCACTCGTGCGCCTATCTGTATACGCACCTTGCATTGCATTCGTTTCCATATCTGCTTCCGCGCGCTGCTGCATTGTATATTTTCAGCGTGCGCTGTCGGTGAGCTATAAACATTTCCACTCTGGCGAAATGAAAAATTTAATAATATATCACTCATATATCACTGGCCCATAATTATTGGATACAATATGGATCGATTTGTTGTATTTTTATTCTCTCTCCTGAACGCGTATTTACATTTATTATTCAACGTTATCCGATCCCCAGCTGTTTGAGGCGTCAATCATATCGTACATTAAAAACAAACTCAGTAAACTGTTATTATTAAAAACAAAAAAAAAATATTAAAAACAAAAATGAATTTCCAGATGAATCCATATTACAAATTTAGTTGTAAATAAAGCTAAAAATCTTTCTTTATTTTTCAAAATTGTAGCTTCACGTTTTCATTGATTACTTATGAAATTTTAAAATACCGAACTCGCCATTCGTAATGTGTGCGCCACATACGTATACATGATTCAAATTATTTACAAGTTCAGGTTAGTTTGATAAAAGTCCTGATTTTTAGTTGATACATGAACTTCCGTGTATATGGATTTTTTGGTTGAATTACAAATTAAAACAGAGGATAAAATGAACTGATAATTATATTTAAAATTATTTTGGAAATCCATCAGATGTTTTGTGCGTCGGGCGTACACGGAAGTACTTATATACTGAATTCAAAAACTACCTTATACGTACAATTGAAAAATACAGTTATAAAAGAACGTTTTTTCATGACCCTATTTCAGATACATCGTCAAAGAACAGCTAGAAAAGGTGAATTTCGATTTCTGATCCTATTCACATTTTCATTGCGCTAGTTATAAAGTGCAGTTACAATTCTTCGGGTTATCGATGAACTCTACAATAGTACAGTATTTTATTTAGCAATTTCTCCTGACTTTTTTCCAATTGCACAAGTCGAAAAAGGTCCAGCGTAAAAAATGTTGATATTTACATAATATAGACAAATCGTGGGTCACGTGTGGCCATCACGGCATCAAGGCCGGTTATTCCTTGCTTTACATTGCTATTTCCCATATAATATCTCTCTAAAGTTGAATTAGTTAAATATTGTTCCACCTATTAAATTGGTGGAAAAAACTACTAATGAAATAGTGTATAATGAACTAATAAATTAGTAGTTTTTTCCACTAATTTAATGGGTGGATCAATTTTCACTAATTCAACTTTAGAGAGTACCAATATATATCCCATACTAGAAAAAAAAATGGAACTGATATGGGTGCCGTGACCATATATTACCGCACATATTGCTCACATGTGGTGAGTATGCTCATACTGTAGGCAATATATTGTCGACCAAACATTTTTTTAGCTGGATGGTTATTATAAACATTTTTAATAATATTATTTCCTGAAAATATCATGCTTATATGGATCCGCTCTAATGTGTACTTATTAATCATCCTAATTTGAATTGACACAGCTTGTAACATAATTAGAATATTTACATTCTGAAAAAATGAAAGCTGATTTCCATAGGGTCTTTCTTTTTTAAAGATTTCTTGCCTATACAACAATAGTTCTCTTTATCTGTTGGCATCCGAAACAAGATCTTACAGTTTTGACAGCCTTTACTAATAAAGGCTTAAACGTTATCTTTCGTTAACAGATTTAAATTAAAAAACTGATGTATATAGGTCTTTAATGTGATTCCAGAATATATTTTGATAAATAGAGATGTATTTCGGATAAAACGAAAAGAAATAATAATGATAAATGAATTAATGGATACTCGTTACTGTATATGTTCTTGAAAATCCATAAATAAGCATTTCGGAGAAATTCAATTTCATATTTTATTAAATGAAATATCAGCATTTCAATAAAGATTGTAAATCTGTTGTAGAGGAATTTTAATGATTATTACTGACACGATTGCAGAAAGAGTATAATAACAATAATCGAGTCGTCAAGTTAATTATAAATGTCTTGCGCAAGCGGGGGCTATGGTCGCGGTAGAAGCATAGATCAATTAGTTACGATGAATGCAGAACGACGATAAAATATAATTAGCACGGCAATGGTAAATTGAAGGAAAGGCCTTTTTGCGCAATTAATCAATCGCGCTTCGAGGATCTCTATCCTCTCTCCCTGGGAAACCGTCGCTCCAGTTATCCAATCGGCGCGCTCGCCGGGAAAAATATCGCTCTCTGCTATCTTATTCCGTGCGCGCAATCGCGCGGAAAATCATTGTCTCCTCGCAGCGCGCCTTCCCCCGTGTCTGCAGCTACGAAATTGCGCTCGCCGGGAGAGGGAGAGAGAGAGAGAGAGAGCTAACGAGAGCAGAAATAGAGAAGGAAAGAGTTGGCGTCGAAAAATCGGCTAAGGGGCCAACGGACGATCGAAAGAGAGAAGAAAGATGCGAAGGAAAGGAGAACGGATGAAGAGAAAGGGAAGGGGAGAGGCGAAAAAAGGAGCAGCGCCGAAAGAGCAATGAAAATGAACCGCCGCGTGTGTGAGTGTATAGACAGAGAGCAGCGTGCTAAGTGTAGTAAGTGTGGCAGTAGGATGCGAGGAACCGTTAGGCGGACTCTGCGGCATTTTTATTATTTCCACGGAGCGCCGCGCAAGCGAATGAAAGCCTCTCTCTGTCTCTTTCTTCCTCTCGCCCGCTAATATCCGGCTCCGCGAGTGCGCCAAATATTATCATCCGCCTCTCAGCTGCCCGCTCGCACGCCCGCCTCTCATTCTCCTTTCTCAAGCATCATCCTCGCGAGCGACATTCTCGTTTCTCTTTTAACCGAGAGGAAATTCCGATGCCCGAAATTTCAGCTTTTAACGAGACTCGGAGATAAACGGAGAGCGCAATATTTGCCCGGCGCTCTTCATTGCATATAACTCTCCTCACTATGTATGCTAACTAGATGAAATTGCAAAGCAACAATGCTTGCTCTTGTAATAAAAAGTTTTAATCTCTCGAGAATAGCTATATTACACGTGCTATTTACATATAGAGATTTCATTTCATTATATATTTCATCAAATTTCAATAGATTTTCGAAATTTAGCATCTGACCTAAAAACGGATCAATATATTATGTTATGACTAATGAATCAATTAGTCCAGTACTATATAGATATACATTTATTTAAATGACAAGCTACAAAATTGATGTAAATTATGAACAATTTTCTTGTAGCGCTAAGAGGACGTTAAAATCCCATAATATGAAATTTTAATCTTCTAAACTTTATAGCTGCCTTCCATAAAAATAACTGCCAGCTGCATTAGCAAGATTGCTTTCTCGAAAAGATACTTAATGCTTTCAAGATTTACAAACAGACATTCAAATTTTTGTTCTAATTCATACTTATTTGCTTTCAAATGACTATAAATACAAACGCGAATATTGATATATATTTTTGAAATTTAAAAGAGTTGGTTAATTCATGTATCGTCGGAATTTTAATTTAAAACATGATTAACATTATAGACTTGTGGAATGATAGACTGCCTGTATAACTAAAAAATGTCAGCCTGATCTCTTCTTTCGCTTGAGACTCATGAATTTCACAAAAGTGTTACACACTGGCACATGCACACCAATATGTGAGTGAGAAAGCTAAGCTGTAATAGAAATCTTTATAAACTTGAAAATCTCCAAAACTCATATTTTATTACTTATGTTTTCCGCAATTTGTGTGTATTGTAAAGCTTTCTCTTTGGTTTTGTTATTATCAATAAAATATACATTAATATACCTAAAAGTTATAGCCATTGATATAAAACCTCAGAGTATACTCTGAGTATATATTGGTATATCCACAATTTTTTTTAAATAAATAAAAATGACCAAAAATAAGCGAAATTTTTTCCGAATCCACGCCTAATTATTTCATTTTTGGTCATTCTTCGCGATTTTTAAATGCACGTAACTTTGCACAGAAATTACCGA